>CAUYQG010179841.1:0-32301 GCA_963574415.1 Tarsius wallacei | reverse complement strand
TGTATCTCAGCGTCAGCATATTTTCTCTTACGATCACAGGGATTAGACGGGCTTGGTGGCTCAGCCTGTAATCCCGCGCTTTGGGAGGCTGAGGTGAGTGGATTGCCTGAGCCCGCGGGTTCGAGACCCACCTGGGCAACGTGGTGAGACCTCATCTCTACAATAATCAAACATTAGCCGGGCGTGGTAGCGCACGCCTGTAGTTCCAGCTACTTGGAAGGCTGAGGCGGAAGGATCGCTGGAGCCAGCAGGTCGAGGCTGCGGTGGCTGGGAGTGGCCACTGCACTCCAGTCTGGGCGACAGAGTGAGACTCCAACTCAAAAAAAAAAAAAAAAGAAAAAGGTCACAGGGACAGGCTGCCTGGAAATCCCTGTTCAGCTGCTTGCTCTAGAGGTGAGCTTTGGGCAAGTTACTTAACCCCTTCCATCCCTTTGTCCCCTCACCCATAAGAACTGAACCTGCCTCAGGGATTTCCTGAAGATGAAAAGAATTAATATATGTAAAGCCCTCATAAATGTTTGCGGTATCATCAGAATTTTCTTACAAACCTTTACTCAAGAGCATTTCGCCCCTTATCTTGGTGGGGCACAGAGACAGGGAAAGTGAGGACTCTGGCATCAGGCTGTCTGGATTTAATGGCACCTTCACCACTTGCTAGCTGTGTGAACTGGGGCAAGTTACTTACTTACTCTGGGCCCATTTCTGTTCAAAATAAAAATAGGAGCACTTTTGAGGTTCTGAGGACTAAATGGCATCACTCATGTAAAGAGCTAATGGCATCTAGCACATGAGTCAATACTCAATAAATACAAGTTTTAATTAGGTATCAATACATCGCTCTCATGCACTGGGGAGTGCACAATTCGTGAGTGGTTTTCCCACCATCCACTCACTGCGAGAGGGGGCCACAGGCAGCCGGGCTCTCTCCACCATCCATGATGGGCTGGACAGAGGTCAGCCTCAGGGCCCCTGGCCTGGCACAGGCATTTCCAGGATGAGGAGAATGGGAGTCCCAGCAGAGTCCAAGGAGCCGTGGACAGGATGTGTCTGCACATCATTAAGCCACGCCTAGCCTGTCAGCTTCCACCTTTAGCGGCTGCCTGACCCCTGGTTGCAAAGCTTCTACCGTGAGTTCTTCCATCTGTCTTGGCACCAGGTCTCTGCCTTGGCAGGTGGGTTCCAGCTCTTCTCCACACGCAGCTCCTTCAGGCACGGTCAGGGCGCGTCGGTCACCTGGCAACTCCAGAACGACCTTCTGCGCAGCAAGGATGCCATCTGCCATCTGGCCCCAACTCCAGGACTCGTTCTTCCTGCTGCTCTCCACACCATCTTGCTACCACGAGCCACAAGGGCAAGCCAGGAAAACACTGCTGTCCTTTCGAGGCTGTGATGTGCTAAACCACAAGTTCGTGTTCCTGCCCTGGGTCGGGGCTGACAACCAGTTTGTATGCCAAATATAAGAGAGAGATGCCCTGCAAACCCACAGGAAATGAGCCACCTCGACTGTGGTTTGCCTGAAGTCTACGGTGGCACCCAGCCATAAGGGTGGTGGGCCCTCAGTTACCCTGGTTAATGGTCCAAACGCTGCATAGTGAGTGGTGTAGACGGTCTGACCGTACATTCAAATGTTGATAGAATGTTAAGGGAGAGGTCCCCTCTTTCTGATCACAGCACTTGAATACATTCTCATTGGTCACATATGAAATGGATTCAGTGACAGAATTCTGTGCAAGGACAAATTGACCTGGGTACTCTCCACTATCCACAGCTTAATGACATGCAGACACATTCCATCTGCAGCTCCTTGGAAGCTGCAGGGACTCCCATTCTCCTCACGCTGGAAGTGACTGTGCCCGGCCAGGGGGCCCTGAGGCCGACCTCTGCCCAGCCCATCATGGATGGCGGGGCTTCCACTTCCAACGTTTCACTATTTTCTCCGCTGTTTGATTTCAGTCTAGGTTGTTGGTCTAACATACTCCAAGGCTTCACTCAGTGTAGAAGGCTGAAGAGTAGCCCCTCAAAGATGTCCAAATCCTAATCCCTGGAACCTGCATGTAACCTTACATGGGAAAAAAAAGGGCTTTGTAGATGAGAATAAGTTAAGGACTCTGAGACGGGGAGAGTCCAGATTATCTGTGTGGGCCCCTAGGGCCTAGAAGAGCCAGGCAGAAGGGTCAGAGGAAGGGAAGAAATGACTATGGAAGCAGGACAGAGGCTATGGGGCCGGGAGCCAGAAAAACACAGACGGCCTCCAGGGCCCGGCAAAGGAAAGACATGGATTCTCCCCTGGAGACTCTGGAAGGAACACAACCATGCTGACCCATTCTGGACTTCTGACTTCCGGAACTATAGAAGAATAAATCCATGTTGCCTTAAGCCACTTTGTCTGTGATAGTTTATTGCAGCAGCTGCAGGGAACTAATACACTCAGGATAGCGTACGCAGGCCATGATGTATTTATTGCCTGTTCAAAGCAAAGTGTAGATAAACAGTGGACATCAGAATATATTATTAAGCCGCTCCTGATCTGTGTAGCATTACAATTAAAGTAAAAATAACTAGGTTAAGGATAAAACTCTCCAATAATCAGTATTACTTTTGAGAAAGCTGAAAAAAAAAACAACTATGTCTGAATGGGTACAAACATACAGTTAAGCAAAAGAAATCAGACCTGGCGTTCAACAGATCAGTAGGGTGTCTACAGTTAACATTAATCTAACATATATCTCAAAATAGCTAAAAGAGATTAATTCAAATATTCCTAGCATAATGGAAAGATCAATATTTAAGGTGGATATTCTAGTTACCCTGATTTGGTCTTCATGCATTATCTGAATATATCAAATTATCACGGTCCCCAAAAACATGTACATCTCTTATGTAGCAATAAAAAAAAAATCTATCAGTATAATAATTATGTCTGATCTTAGGATCCAGCAGTCTGAATCCTACCATTTTCTGCTTGTTATGAGTTATTTCTACTTTGTTTTTCTTTATTGACATCACTCTCCTTCTATTCACGAGGTCAAAGTTTGTGGTCTAAAATTATCTCTTTTTCTTGTCTCAGAGTCATGCCCTGTCGGGAGAAAGCTCTGCTGTGGTTTTTAGCTCCCAGAAGTCCCTTGGGGCGTCTCAGTTAAGCAGCTATGAAGGCAGCTTTATTCTGAGGGTGGAGTCCCTGTTTTCATGGTGAGAAAGCAGCCCTTCCTCCCAGGGCCATTCAGCAAGCCATCAGACGGCCCTGCGGCCTCCTTGGCCAAGAGCACCCTTCACCCAGGACTCTCAGAGGTGCAGCGTGGCACCTGTACATCCCCTCCAGGGGGCACAGACAGGGCAAGGGCTTTCAGGCCTCACTTGGTGGACAGTGTCATTTCACATGTGTTTCCTCTGAAAGTCAGACTTTCAGAACTGAGGGTCCTGCGGTGGGGGTAAGGCTCTCCCTAACAACAAGCCTGTAACTCTCTCTCTCTTTTTTTTAAAAAAAATAGGTTCTCAGCTCACTGTAGCCTTGAACTCCTGGGCTCAAGTGATCCTCCTGCCTCAGCCTATAGAGTAGCTGGGACTTCAGACGCGCACCACCACATCCAGCTAATTTTTTCTTTTTTCTTTTTTTTGGTAGCGATGCAGTCTTGCTTTGACGCCCAGGCTGGTCTTGAACTTCCAGCCTCAAGCAATCCTCCCACCTCAGCCTCCTAAAGTGCTGGGATTACAGGCATGAGCCACTGCACCCAGCAGTAACACTATTCTTTGAACATAATTTTAACAGTGTGGTTATCTTCTGATTTTCTTCTAGTCAAACTGACACAAAGGCACCTTTTTCTTCAAGCTCAGCAGTGAACCCCATTTAAAGCTTATCTTGAATGAGCATAAAACGTTTCGCTAACTTGAATATCTGTCTCCTGTCTACTTTTCAAGCACCAAATCTTTAAGAATGTTTCCCTGATTGCTCCAGTTCTGAGAGGTCACTCCTAAACACCTCGAATATTTGTCTTCCCTTTAAGTGTCTGTTAACTCAAAGCTCCAACTTAAAGTAACAACCTAAACGCCTCGTGTGAATCAAGTATTTGCATCTCAGATCATTTTTTCCCAAAGATAAAACAGCAGTAACAACCAATCAGGGCAGCCTCAGAGCACATGGCGCAACTTCAGAGACTTATTCTAAGCAAACTCCATCATGTATTGAGTGCGCACCATGCACAAGACACCATGCTAGGCATATTATGAGGATCAATTAGTTCCATTATGCATCACAAAAATCTTCTTATTTTCATTTCATAGGTAGAAACACTGGGGTCCCTTCTCAGAAGAGGTTAGGTAAATTGCTGTGCAAAGTTGGTAAGCTGGGATTTAACCTCAAACCCAGGTTTGTTAAATGAATATACTAGCTATTTGCAACAAAAACAACTTAGCAGTAGGGAACAGTGCTACTGCAAATAAAGCCAAGCAATAAAACAGAAATACGCAATTAGATCAGTGTATGTTTGTTACTGGAATTCAAGGTAAAACAGCTGTTATCCATGAGACATTGCCCATAGAAAGAAATTGTCTTCAAATACTGAAAGATAGATGGTAGCTTTCTAATCTGTATACCTGCTTCAGAACAATTCAGATTGAAAAAGAGGAAAAACAAAAAAAATATACTCTATGAGTGTCTCAAACAAGCCATCAGGAAACCCTAAATATTTCCAGAAGCCCTCTCAAAGATGCCTATCACAACATAATCTCAATTCTATCGTCCCATGACTGGCAAGGATGACGAGGGTGGAAACTGAGCATCATATCATGTCATATTAAACATAATGTCAGATGGTAGGAAGCTTCATCGATACAATAAAAAGGTATACACTTTATGGTGGCTAAACTGGTTGACTAAACATGGTGTTTGCGTCCATTATTCGAAAAAATATTGGGAATTCAGGCTTTGCACAGAAATGCAAATTACTAGTCTATTGTTGGTTCTGGGAAAATCATATTGAATGTGCCTCATTTTATATTTTTCTCTGTAAGTATAATTTGCCGTAACCTTGAGTACTTCTTGAAGTAAACTTCTAAAAATGTTTAAAAAAAAACTTTTGAAAATGTAAATACCAATAAAACATATACTTGACTTTAATATCCTCTGGGGGTGTTTTCATTTGCTATTCATTCATACAGCAAACTTTCTGGTATCTATTATGGCCCTTAATTCTGCTTTATTGTGTTTTTTTATTCATGTCTTTTTCCTCCATCTCCTGAGACAGCTATTAGTTGAGTTTTTCAAGTTTCTCAGGGATGTATTGTATGAAATTATTCATTAAATATCAAGAGTCTTCTATGTAGCAAACACTATGCCAGACACTGGAACCAATATCCCCTGCCCTAACACAGTGCTTAGCTTATAATAGATGGTTAATAAAATTTACTGAACAAATGGATTTTTTTACCATAAAAATCTTAAGACGATTAAGGGAAAGATTTGGATAGATAAATATTGTCAAAAATTACATGTTGTCCTTCATGAAAATAAGTACAAATGTTTTAGATTATTTTATTTAATACAATACAACTTCTCCAAGGGTGGAGTGAAAAATGCCGCATGATATCATAACAAGGCACTAAAGATGCAACTTTAGAATATATTTGCTGTTGCAAATTGCCAGGCTGACTATGCATGGTGGTTCACATCTGCAACCCCAGCACACTGGAAGGCTGAGGCAGGAGGATAGCTTGACGCCAGAGAATAGCTTGAGGCCAGGATTCAAGACCAGCCTGGGCAACATAGCGAGACCATCTCTACCAAAAAAAAGTTTTTAAACAGTTGGATATGGTGGCATGCGCCTGTAGTCCCAGCTACTCAGGAGGCTGAGGCAGAAGGATTGCCTGAGGCCAGGAACTTGAAGCTGCAGGAGTTCAAGGTTACAGTGAGCTGGGATCACACTCCTGCACTCTAGCCTGGGTGAAAGAGCATGGGTGTTTCTAAAATGAATGAATGAATGAATAAATAAGGATGTCATGATAGAGGCAAATTGTCCCTTGTTGTTCAACTATGGTATCTCTGACTTCCTTCATTGAACCCTCAGTGTACTTAAACCTTAGCTTGTTTTATAAAATGTCACTAATTCCAATACCTGATCTTTCAGACTGTGACAGCCCTTTACTCTCCTTTACTCTCTCTTCCACCTGGGCTAATCACAGCACTGTTACTGACAGGCAGCACTCAAAGGCCTGGCTTCAGACACACTGATAAATAAGGAACATGTCTAATTGTGTTGTTCCGACGTCCTCAAGCATGCTGCCTTTCTCACGAGAAATCATTCACTGACTTCATGGCTACACAGTGGAAGTCATTCAACAGATCCTGAAGGTTGAGCATGAACCATGGGGCACCATTCTACCCCAAGGATAAAACACACAAGCTGATTAAAACTATTAACATCACAACTGCCGGCTTTGTTCCTTTTCTGAGCTGGCTGAATTCTCTCCTAGAACCATCAGATCTTTTATCTGAGGTACTTAGAGGACAATTACCCATCCTCTCAGGAGAGCCTACTAATGCCATTAAGTGGTCCTTTGCTTGCATCCATGACAAAAAAGAAAAAATATATATAAACAGAACGAATTTCTTTATGCCTGTATCATTTTTTCTGACAGTCATAGACTTAACACAATAAATTATGCTTTGCATGTAAAAATACCAGAAACCTGATATTGTATATAATTTTCTCCTTATGCAATGAAAATAACTGTAATATGTGTAATTTTGAATTACATTTCTTTGAAAAGAGCAGTGAACACATTTTATAACATTCAATACTGCAAACAATATGGTGTCTAAAGCAAATTTAAGCAGAAATTCTTGCTTGTATATTCTCTTTCTCTCAAAAGTGAAGTGATCTATACACCAGAAGTTGGATCGCATAATGACACTGAAAAGTAGAAAGTAACAGTAGTTTGTGAGTTTCTTCACCTCCATATAAAGTTCCACATAAGAGAAGGGGGAAAAAAATCCAGAATCAGCTGACATAGAATAATCGAAGGCCACAGAAACCTAGTATCCATGTATCCGTTTCAGATTAAGATTTAGAAACGTGGTACGACGTTGCCGGTGAATTCTATAAGATAAAGTAGCAGAGGAGCCGGGCTGGTGAATAATTGATATGTGCCTAAGATTAGAAAAGCTAATTTGCAGGCTGTTCCTGTGTGTGGGCACGGCAAAGTCTCAAATGAGCAGGGAGAGGCCTGACAGCACGTCATGAGATTTCACAGACTGCTGGGCTGTCACAGAGAGCCACGTGACAAGGAGGGAAAAAGCAAAACAGCCTTCCAGGTCACATTATGTGGGTTTTATGATACCGTTAACTGGGCGACAAAGTTGGTGATGTGCTGCTGGGGACTCAGAGTATGTGTGCATCTCACTGTACGCTCCGAGCTGCTTTGTGAGACATTTTACAGACACAGAAATTGTGCCTCTAAGAGGTTAGTGACCAGGCTAAGGTCACCTGAATGGTACAAACCATGGAATCCAAACCCTTTGCCTCACCTGCCCCTGAAAAGTAAGCTCCTCTTAATTGGCTTTGGGGATGTTTTTGTGTCAATCCTGACTTTTAACTAAGCAATACTTTTGATATTTTAAAAGTACAAGGCCTAGATCTTTTAGGAATCACCAAAATGTTTTCCACAGAGGTTGTATTAGTTTACACTCCCACCAACAGGGTAGAAGTGTTCCTTTTTCCCTGCATCTTCTCCAGCATCTGTTGTTTTTTGAGTGATTGATGATGGCCATCCTGACTGGAGTTAGGTGGTATCTCAGTGTGGTTTTCATTTGCATTTCTTTGATGACTAGTGAGGCTGAGCATTTTTTCATGTGTCTGTCGGCTGCTTGTATGTTTTCTTTTGAGAAGTGTCTGTTTATATCTTTTGCCCACTTTGTGATGGGGCTGTTTGTTTTTTCTTTTTGGCACATTTGGGTTCCTTATAGATCCTAGATGTTAGGCCTTTGTCAGACATACAGTTGGCAAATATTTTTTCCCAGTCTGTGGGCTGTCTCCCTGTTCTCTTGATGGTTCCTTTGGCTTTGCAGAAACTTGTCAGTTTGATGAGGTCCCCCTTGTCTATCTTACCTCTTACGGCATGGGCACTTGAGGTTCTGATCAGAAATTGATTGCCAGCGCCAATTTCCACAAGGGTGACTCCTGCATTTTCTAAGGTTCTTTAGTTTGAGGTTTCACGTTTAGGTCTTTAATCCATTTAGAGTTGATTTTTGTGTCTGGCGAGGGTAGGGGTCTTGTTTTAAACTTCTGCATGTGGTCAGTCAGTATTCCCAGCACCATTTACTAATGGGTTCTCCTCTCCCCAGTCGGAGAGACTGGTGGTGGAGGCTTTGTCAAAGATGAGTTGGTTGAGAAATTGAGGTTTGGCTTCTAGAACCTCTATCCTGTTCCATTGGTCTATATGCTTGTTCTTGTATCAACCTTCCGTACAACTCCGCAATCCCCCTACTGGAAATATACCTGGAGGAACTCAAATCACTCCATAAAAAAGATACCTGCACACATATGTTTATTGCAGCATTGTTCACAATAGCAAAAGCATGGAACCAACGGTGCTGCCCATTGAAAAAGGAGTGGATAAAAAAAATGTGGTACATGTACACGATGGAATATTACACAGCCATAAAGAAGGACAAAATTATGAACTTCACAGCAACTTAGATGGACTTAAAGAGTCTATAATACCGAGTGATCTATCACAGAAACAAAGAATTGAGTGTCACATATTCTCACTCATAAGTGGACCTTGAACAATTATCATAATACTATAAGGAAAGGACTGGCAGTAGTGGGAAACTGCCAGGGGATGGGAGGGCACACCTCATCATCAAGGGTACCTGCACAGTGAACATTTGTCTACCTAACCCTGAATTGTACCCCACATCTTTAAGATTAAAAATTAAAATAAATCAATAAATAAAAGCACAAAGCCTAAAGACCAGCTAAAGTGAGTTCTGTTCAATTCCATGAGCAAAGGTATGGGAAATGTCTTCTTTTTACGTTTTATGTAAATCAGGAGATTTGGTAAGAAACCCAGGTCATAAGAGATGCATCTTCCCCTGCTTCTTCCTGATGGGTTGCACTGGTTTGTCACACCATCGTCCTGGGACACAGAAACTTGCTAAGCAACCAAAGACAAGCAAACGGGGAATTAACGATGCATATCCACCCGAAGGCCAGCCACTCTCCTGAGGAATTACAGAGCTACAGAAGCTTTTATGCCAAGTATCTATTAATATTTAAGCACAAAAGAAAGGGCTGGAAACCTGGCACTGTTGCATTCCTTTTCATGCAACCTCCTGTCAACTCGGAGTTCTGTCTTAAGGAAATGAACTGCCGTATCTGATAGTGAAGTTCTCCAAATGCACCCGGCACGGATATGAGGGTTGGCACCTAGAATAAGGCCTCCCAGCCTCCCATCTGTGCAGACTGCCAGCAGCCGATGGCAGAATCACTGCTTGAGTACCTGGTGCTTAGTGCCTGGTGTGTAACTGTTACATCATTTTACAAACAATCAATGGTTTGTTCGTGAACGTCCTGTAGTCCACCGCACCCCCAAATGAGGAATTCAGTGGTGAAATCAGTCATTCCTCAACACTGCTAAGCACTTTTGAGGCTCCTCCATGTTGACCGGCCTCAAATAACATGCAGACAGATGGATATTTGCAGAACTCACTCAGGCAGGGCCATGAACCGCGGCACCAGCATGCATTATGCACTGCTCCAGACGTGCATTCTGAACAGCAGAAGCACCACATTAAATTGAGCACAGTTTAAAAATAGCAACAGGAATTATTTTTAATATGATAGTCAAGTGGGAATGATGAAATGCCATTCATCTAGTGTCTGCTTGTCGCTATTTCTGATTTTCCCCGCAGTCATCTTGCAAGAATGAAAACACACAGGGCTCAAAGATGGCACAACTGGTCAGGAATGTGAGATTGGCTTTCAGGAGAGAAAAATGCCTTTGGAAGTTAAAGAAAGAGACGCAGACTCCAAAGTGACTGAAAGGAGTCGAGATGGAGGTTGCCCGGCAGGGGCTGAGAGTAGCCTCCTAGGAGGCTGCTTCCAACCTTTGCTTGCCTGTATCCCATGATGAGCCCCGGGACCTACAGGTCACATGCAAACAGGTGGCCTATGTATGTGCACAGACGGAATTACATAAATAAATAACCAAAATAAAAGTCTCATGAAATAACACTGTGCTTTACTAAGAGTAAGCCACGTGAATTTTCTATTCCATTCTGTTCTGTTATACTCTATCTCTGTGTCATTAAAAATGATGGCCGGGTGGAGTGGTTCATGACTATAATCCCAGCACTTTGGGAGGCTGAAGTGGGAAGATCGCTTGAGCCCAGGAGTTTGAGACCAGCCTAGGCAACATAGTAGAGCTCATCTCTGCAAAAAAATAAAAAAATAAAAAATTAGACAGGCATGGTGGTGTGTGCCTGTGGTCCCAGCTACTTAGAAGGCTGAGGAAAAAGATCACCTGAACTCAGGAGGTAACCCGTGATTGTGCCACTGCACTCTAGCCTGGGCAACAGTGAGACTCCGACTCAAAAAAAAAAAAAAAAAATGATGATGACCCCACCAGTGGGGTCACAATCTACCATTAGAACAGAGTACAAGCTTGGCAGCATTTAAGTTTCTATGTATTTAATTAATTCAAATGCTAAGTGTTTAGGTTATGGTATGTTCATTCTTTGGAAAAAAGGTTTTATGTATTTAAACTGTATAGACATCAGACATATAAACTATATATACATTTTATATATATTTGTCCCTTGGTATCCAGAAGGGATTGGTTCCAGGACCCCTGTGGATACCAAAGCTATAGATGCTCAAGTCTCTTATATAAAATGGTGTGTTTGCATATAAACTATGCACACCCTCTTGTACGGTTTAAATCATTTCTAGATTACGTATGGTACTTACAACATAAATGCTGTGTGAACAGTTATACTGTATTGTTTAATGAATAATGTCAAGGAAAAAAAAGCCCGTGCATGTTGAGTACAAATTCAGTCTTTCATTAAAAAAAAATTACCTATTTTGGACTCACAAATACAGAACCCAAGGCAGACTATACATGGAAAAGGTTATGGAAGGTAGACTACATATGGAAAAAATTGTGTCATATTTTTCTGCAAATATTTACTTATGAACAATTTATATCAATAATAAATAATTTTCTAAGTTAAAAGAGATGAACAGAATGAAAAGTTAACCTACTCAGAAGAAACTTATGGGACTCAATGGCTATACTATTTCCCCCTCTGTTTACGGGCAAAGAGAATGGGTTACATGACCGAAGGCATCTGAGTGGATCCCAGACCCAGGCTCAGACCCTGCAGGTGAGCGGAGAAGCTTCATGTCCCAACTGACATGTGTCGACAAGTGGAGCTGCACGTGTCTAGATGGAGTCCAGCAGTCCTTCTCCCAAGCATCTAAACACACCCACAGTGTACTTGCAAGCAGAGAGGGCTTTCTGAATATAAATGATGAGAACCCCAGCCCTTCTCTTTCAGCATCATTAATGCGCCTTGACCCAGGCTAGAAGGAAGAAAGGACAGAGGTGTCAGAGAACAGAATCCCTGAGGGTAGGAGGAGAGGGGACCAGCAGAACTGTCTCAACACCAAGGGTTAGGCACTTGTTGGTTCATGAAGTGGCTTATTCTAGAATCTGCTCCAAGGCAGATCTTGGTGAGTGGCCAGATCACGCTCTCAGACAGTGAGGGTGGGACGAGAAAGCCAGGCCCCTGGAGCTGCTGCAACAGATTTCTTGCCCCTTGAGGGACCATTGTAGCCCAGGTGAGTCAGCAGGACCTGGTCTGGGAGCAGTACCCAGGAGCTGGCACTGGCAGTCGGCAGTGGCTCTACTGGGCCACTTCTCTATATTCTCCTTGAATTCCAGGAAGTGGCAAGAACATGCTCCATCTTCAGCAAAGGCAGTCATAGAGCACCAGGACCAGCAGGGTTGAGCAGTTCTGCCAGAATCTTACCTCCATGCAAGTGCCAGGGCACTCAATTCCCTTGAGACACGGTGGCAAGTGCAAGAACTTTGTCACTCCAGGGACCCAGGCAATTCTAGCAAATATAACACAAGGGAACCATATCATTTTCCTTTTGGGGAACAGCAGGTGGCTCTACCACCGAGGTGCAGCGACAACATTAAGGATTTGCTAGAATCTTTGGTATGCTGACATAAATGCGGAAAGCAAGGATGGCATGCAACATCTGATCCAGCTGTGGATTTTGTCCCCAAATAGGCAGACATCAAGACTGACTCTAAGACAAGCACGAGCACCAACTGTGATTTACTGAAGACGGGTGGCACTATGACCGGACACCTTGTTTAGGGTTCTATTTTGAGGAACAAGGGTGACAATGTAGGACTCTAGTTTCTTTCCTTCCTTTTCCCCCACTGATTTATTTACTGGCAAATATTTATGCATAATTATGAACAAAACACTGCGCCAATACATTTAGACCCAGAGATTATGAAATGATGAAAGACAGAAAAATCTTGAGCAATACATTCAGAAAGATGTTTAGGGGCAGAACGTGGGAGGCATTCCAGAGTTGAGTTCATCCTTAAAACAGCTGTCTTCTGCCAAAAAACTAGATCAGGATGTGAACTTAAACCCCTTCTCATTTGTCACAGCCCAAGAAACAAGATTAGAGAGAAGCAGCCTTACAGAGAAGGAGAAAGGGAGACAGAGACAGAAAGGGAGTGAAAGAGGGGAGTGGGCATTCCCGGTGTAATAAACAACTGTACCAGGCACCTCGCAGAACATTTTGAAACCTATTGTATAAGTGTATGTAATACAAGAACTTCAAAGTAAGCTAACGATGACTAGATCCTTTAACGTCTGGGTCTGAAGCAGGGTAAGACGGAAGCATCCCTGCATCTGCCATAAAGGATGCCAGGAGCTTCAACTCTGCCTCTAAACAAATGAGGCCCACAGAAAAGCATCGGCAAATATTCACATTAAAGGTGTGGGGTACAATGCAGGGTGAGGTGTACAAATATTCATTATGCAGGTATATTTCACATCTTAACTTGACCTTGCATGTCCTTCAGAATCAATGAACATACCTGTGTTGGCTGAATCTACTCATGGCACTACTATCTCTCATCATCAGGGTCTCTTCCGGTTGGTGGCCACCGACACAGTCACCTCATTGAACCTCCCAATCGTTTGAAACTGTCACTTGATTGGAAGGCTCCAAGAACATGATTCTGGGATGTGAGCAAGACTAGCTTTTTAAACTCCCTTGTTCCAAGCCTGTAACCTTATGGAGGGAGAGAGTGAGCCCTGTCTGGTCAGATGCCAACATAATAGGGTCATAAACAAGAAGAGTTCTGAGCAGACTGGGATGCTCATCAGTGCGAAGACGGCAAGGGACAAGGCATCAAGTGAGAGACAGCATAAGGTGAACTGCGATATATGATTCGCTTATTTCTGTTAGAGAAACCATGATTCAGTCTTTCTCAGCTAATCTTTAGGAAATCTGAGCGAACGAACTCCTACAGGCAGTTTTATAGATTCCCAAATTCCTATCAAAGTGCAGGTGCTCAGCCAAGAACGATCTGATCAGAAACACCCTTGCATATCCTTGCTGGAGGGTGCTACACATTAAAACGATGCTGTGGAAAATACACCAAAGAATAAGAAATGGACTGCCTCCATGTCCCCAGCTGAACGGGAGAAGTGAACACTTTATATAAATGCCATGCAAAAACTAGTAAGTCCCATAAAAGAAACACAGCTAAAACACTGTGAGAATTTGGAAGAAGAATAAATGACTTCTGTCTGGAGAATGAAGCAGGAAGAATGTTGAGGACAGGTTTTATGACCAGTAAAGTGTAGTACAAAGGTTCAAAGCCTAGGCTTTGGGGGAAGGCAGCTTGGATCTGAGTCTGGCTCCTCAGCCTTATTGGCTTTGTGACCTCAGGCAGTTTGCTAAGTTTCTCTGAACCTTCATTTCTGAAGTTGGTAAGTGCAGACTGGAACAACGCATCCCTCAAGGGTGATGTAGGGATCTCTCAAGTGAACACGGAGCCTTGCACCTGATAAACATGCTCAGATGCTGTTAGCTGCTGTCATTATTATAGGGGAGGTCCTGGATGAGGACTGCCTCAAAGGCTAAGGAAAACTCTGGATCGTGGGATGGGGCAGGGCTGTGGCAGGAAAGCTATGACAAAGCCCTGACGTGAGAGCGTGTATAATGTCGCTCTTCCCTCATCTCTCCCCTCCGCCCTCCTGCCCTGTTAAAGCAAACGCGACGCTATGGTTGGAATGAGGATGCTGCGTGTCCTCACACGACCTCGTGGCAGCTTGCTCTTCCCGCACACGTGAGCAAGGGTGAGGGGCTGAGGGCTAAAAGGCTTAACATCGTCCACTCTGTGTACACAGGCATGCTGGTCCTGAGTGACACTCCTGTCGAGGCTGTGCAGCTCAATCGACCCATCCCCGAAATGCCGACTTTAACACAGACTCTAAGCTTACTGCTTTATCTCTGGGCTCAAGTAGGAAACAAGTGTTCACTGGCACGGTGTCTCCTTTAAACCTACACACGATGACCCTATTATGTTGGCATCTGACCCGACAGGGCTCACTCTCTCCCTCCATAAGGTTACAGGCTTGGAACAAGGGAGTTTAAAAAGCTAGTCTCGCTCACATCCCAGAATCATGTTCTTGGAGCTTTCCAGTCAAGCGACAGTTTCAAACGATTGGGAGGTTCAACGAGGTGACTGTGTCGATGGCCACCAACTGGAAGAGACCCTGATGGTGTGAGGTAGGAGTGTCACGAGCAAATTCAGCCAACATAGATATGTTCATTGATTCTGAAGGACATGCGAGGTCAAGTTAAGATGCAAAATATACCTGCATAATGAACTTCTGCACACCTAGCCCTGAATTATACCCCACATCTTTAAAATTAAAAATATAAGATGTGAAATATTCAGTCCCTTTCTTTTTCTCTACTTTTCCCTACAACATACGTCTGGATAATAACCAAAGCAAGGAGGAGTATTTCACAGAGACCTTGAAGGCTCTCAGTTCAATTCAATTTAATTTAATCCAATTCACTTCATGTATACTGGGTGTGCAATGTGTGTATTTAGGTCAATGCATAGAGTTCTCCTAGGGATACGAAAATGCCTATGATCGTCTCTGACCTTTCAGGTTTTGCAATCTGAATTTGCAGAGACAAGACAACTAAACAGAAAATAAATTATTAAAGCACAGCAATAAAGCGCTCAGACTCTGGAGCCAGGCAGTTACTATGTGGCATTATGCAAATCACTTAACCTTTCTGTGCCTCGATTTTTTGATCTATAAAAAGATAGCATTGTTTTACCTCATAGAGTCACTTTGAGGATTAACCGAGACAGTATACACAAAGCACTTAGAATAAGGCATGGCATAATTATTCATTATTGTGACTCTAGTTATTAAGAGGATTCAGTCTTAACACTTCAGCTTGGCATACATGGCCACTCTGCAGCCTCAACTCCTGTCCTGCCCCAACAGACACCCAGGTACCAGCCACATCAGACCAGCGCTGTTGCTTTTCTTTCCTTACCCTGAAGCAACATGGTAGCTGGGCAGGTCTGGGTTCAAGTCACAGTTCCACCACTGGATAACATATTAACCGAATGAGCACTTATCACACAAGGTGTTTATCTGTCTGTCTCCCCAAGTTGACTGTGAGCACCTCTAAGGCAGAGACTTGTGTTGAATTCATCCTTGTGCCCCAGAGTGCCTGATACATGAAATTTGCTTAGAAAATCTCTGTTGAATGAATGAATGAACAAACAAAGGGTAATGCTAGTAGGAGGAACATTCTAAAGATGTGAAAGCCTGGGGGTGTGAGAGGACCGTCTGGTTGGAGTGTGTAAGGGAGTTTAAGAACTAACCTGAGAACCTAGTTATAGGTATTTGAGGATTGTGGGTGCTGGCTGGCCTGGGTTCATGAGTCAAAACCGAGGGCAATGGAGAGACAGAAAAGGCTTTCAAACAGGACACATGCAGGAGAAAGATGGTAGAAGCTGGCAATTTGATAGACATGGGGGACAAATGGTCATTAACTAACGATAAAGTGAATGACGGTGCCAAGAGAAAGTTTATGGAGAAAGATGAAGAGTTGTCTTTATAATAAATCTAACTTTTTAGCAACTCAGTTCTTTAAAAACTTTTTTCCATGTATAAAAATAGCATATTTCTATTCTAGAAAATTTGGAACAGGTAGACAGTACAAAGAAAATTGAAATTACTTGTAATCTGGCCATCCAGAGATCACTGTTTCTAACATATTGATGATTTTCTTTTTTTTTTTGAGTTAGAGTCTCACTCTGTCACCCAGGCTGGAGGGCAGTGACACGCTCCCGGCCACCGCAGCCTCAACCTGCTGGGCTCCGGCGATCCTTCCATCTCAGCCTTCCAAGTAGCCGGAATTACAGGCACGCGCTATCACGCCCGGCTAATTTTTTGATTTTTATCAAAATGAGGTCTCTCCAAGTTGCCCAGGCAGGTCTCGAACCCGCAGGCTCAGGCAATCCACTCACCTCGGCCTCCCAAAGCGCGGGATTACAGGCTGAGCCACCGAGCATGGCCATACTGATGATTTTCATTTAATCTTTCTTCAGTCAGTACATATACATATATTTAACAACATTGGTATACTATGTCACACATTTACACAATAACTCATTATATAACTGTATACAATTTACATCAAAGACATTTTGATAAATATTCTCATTTTAATAAATGTTCTTCAAGCTCCTACTTTTATTTATTGAGTTATTTATTTAGTCGGAGTCACTGTTTCCCAGGCTGGAATGCAGCGGCAGGCTCACTACCTAGCCCGCTCCTACCCGACACAACCTCAACCTGCTGGGTTCAGGGAACCCTTCCACCTCAGGCTTTCAAGTAGCTGGAAATACAGGCATGCACCACCACCCCTGGCTAATTTTTCTTATTTGTTGCAGAGACGCAGACTTGCCAAATTGCCTAGGCTGGTCTCGAAACCCTGGGCTCAGGCAATCAATCCTCTTGCCTCCATCTCCCAAAGTGCTGGGATTATAGGCATCAGCCACTGCACCTGGCCAAATTTCTAATTTTTAATGTCATCATTGAGGAGCCATAATTTATATAAATAATTCCTTATTATTGTTCATTTGGGTTATCTTCAATTTTTCACCACTGCAAACAATTCTGAAGTGAACATACTCATATACAGAGGGTGCCAAAAAACATACACGCATTTAAAAAAAAAAAACTGCATTAAAATTGTAATACTCAATATATACTGATAACAAAAGATGAATACAAGTCACATTTCACATTTGACTTCTGCAGTTACACACTGCCTCCGTAATTCAACTTCAAAAGGTAATACATAGATAACATTTCTCTTAAAATGGGCATACCTTTTTTAGTATGTAAGTCTTTACTGGTCTTTCTAGTTATTTCCCAAAGACAGATCTCTATAGTTGCAATTACTTATTCTTTTATACATTTAAAGCTCTTAGCATCTGTTACTAAATAACTTTCCCAACAGTAAATGAATGTCTCCCTATAATTTGGCCAGAATTGAGGGCTATCATGTTAAAAAAAAAAAAAGCCAACTAATTAAGTAGAAATTGTTTCAATCTTATTCATCTTATTTTAGTTTGCATTTCTGTAATTACTAAAAAGAATGACTTTTTCACATTTTTTAGCCACTTATACTTCTTTGTGAAGAAATATCATGTCCCTAAAACTTCCTTTGTCCATTATTTTATTAAGATGGCACGGTTCTTAAAACTGATTTGAAAGATGTATTAATATATTAACTCTTTGTCTATCATATTTGTGGCAAATATTTGCCTAATTCATGTTTACATTTCATCACATTTTTGATAAATAGAAATTGTATACAGTTACGCTTATCAATGCAGTTAAATGTATCCATTTTCTTTTGCAGTTTTTTTCACTGCTTTTATGCCTCAGTATCCCCTTCCCAAAGTAAAATTTGCTTGTCATCAATATTTTCTTTTTGATTTTTTTATGGTTTTGATTTTTTTATGGTTTCTGCTCACTTAATCTTAAATTTCTTTTAGTGCATGATGTGATTTAGGCTCTCAAACAACAGGAAGCAACCCTCTGCAAGTAGCAACTTGCAAGGCATTGAGGCACTGAGCTGTGTTCATTTTTAAAACATAACTGTGGAGACACCGGGCCATCTATGATTTGGAACCAGTAAGAATCTTGCTTGCCTTCTCGTTTTCAAGATAATTCTCTCTTCAACAATAAGACTTAATACAGCATGTGACAGGAACCGAGAGCTTTGCTTCCTAACAAAGCAAGTCTCCTGAGAATGGAAATATTAAATGCTTGTAGCTTCTTCTCTAATTGCTGAAATCTGGTTACGTCGAACAACAGACATTCACGCAGCTACCAAGCCAGGAAAGGTCACTGCAGATGCCCTGCTGCAGAGGGTGGTGCGGCCTCTTGAGACTAGATATCCGATTGCACGTGGGATTCTCTTCCCACCTCACTTTACTCTGAGAGGAAGAGAAGAACAACTTGACCCCAAGGACATTTCAGCACTCACAGTTGATGATGAAACAAAATCATAATCATCATAAAGTTAACAAAGCTGTGGGATAGTTTTAAAAGCTCCAGGCTACAATATTGTGACCCTGGATGAGTCATTTAACCCTCTTGGGTGGTAAAAATAAAATTGCTTATTTTTAATTATGGTCAAATATACATAACATAAAATTACCATTTTTGCAATTTTTTTTTTTTTTTTTTGAATTGGAGTCTCACTCAGTCGCCCAGACTGGAGTGCAGTGGCTGTTCCCGGCCACCACAGCCTCGACCTGCTGGGCTCCGGCGATCCTTATGCCTCAGTCTTCTGAGTAGCCAGAATTACAGGTGCGCGCTACCACGCCCGGCTGATTTTTTTTATTTATTGTAGAGATGAGGTCTCGCCAAGTTGCCCGGGCGGGTCTCGAACCCGCGGGTTCAGGCAATCCACTCACCTCAGCCTCCCAAAGGCGCAGGATTACAGGCTGAGCCACCGAGCCCGGCTCATTTTTGCAATTTTTAAGCGTGCCATTCAGGGGCATCAAGCACAGTCACACTGTTCGGCAACCATCCCCACCACCCATCCACAGAGCACTTGTCTTCTTGCAGAACTGAAACTCTGCACCCACTCAACTGTAACTCATCATCCCCTCTCCCCCAGCCCATGGCAACTACCATTCTACTTTTTGTCTTTATGAATTTTACTACCCTAGCTACCTACTAGAAGCAGAATTATACAGTATTTACTTTTTTATAACTGGCTGATTTCACTTAACATAATGTTTTTAAGATCCATCCGCATTGCACCATATGTCAGAATCTCCTTCCTTCAAGGCTCGATAATATTCTATTCTATGTATATGGCACTCTGTTTATCCATTCATGCATCAACAGACACTTGGGTTGCGTCCACCTTTTGGGTTTTGTCACTAATGTTGCTGTATAAACATGGGTGTACCACTATGTCTTCGTATCCCTGCTTTCAATTCTTTTGGACATATACCAAAAAGTGGAATCGCTGGATCATATGGTAGTTCTATTTTTAAGTTTTTGAGGAACCGCCAAACTGTTTTCCACAGCAGCTGCACCATTTTACATTTCCATCAACAACACACAAGGGTTCCGATTTCTCCACATCCTCACCAATACTTCCTCTTTGGGTTTTAAGTTATTCGTTGACCTATCCATTCATTCAGGTGCTGGAGACACAGTGAGGAACAAGATAGATTCTGCCTGCCCTCGAGAAGCCTGCAATCTGACATGGTTTAGGTATACTGAACAAAGAGTTATGGTGGGAGGGATGATTCAAGAAGAGGGAAGCGGGGAGACAGTGAGCCACAGCTTCCAATTGCTTTGTCCTGGAGTCTTCCCAGCACTAGGTTCCATGGACATAGGAAGGTGGCAAAGGCAACCACTGAGTAGATTCAAATAATCCTGCAGCACTAGGGCTTAGGCAGGAACTGGTTGAGCTGAGAGCAGCTCTAACCATGTAGAAAGTCAAAGTTTGCTATGGGCCCCAGGTGGCCTCTTTCTCTTATTTTTCTTGCCTCCTTGGTCCTGAAATTCTTTGCTCCAGAGCTGTGCAGTCCAGAATGGTAGTCACCAGCCACATGCAGCGACTGAGCACATGAAACATGCCTCATCTATATTCGAACGTGCTGTTCGTGTACAACACACACCAAACTGCAAAAACTCAGGAAACAAGTTTAATCTCATTAAGAATTTTTATGCTGACTATGTGTTAAAATGATATTTGGGATATAGTGGATTAAAGAAAAGGCATTATTAGAATGAATCACCTGTTTCTTTTTATTTTTTATTTATGTATTTATTTTTTGAGTCAGATTTTCATTCTGTAACCCACGCTGGTGTCCAGTGGCATAATCACAGCTCACAACAGGCGATCCTTCTACCTCAACCTCCCAAGTAGCTGGGACTATAGGCATGAGCCACCACCCTAGGTAATTTTTTTGATTTTTTTTTTTTTTCTCGGTAGAGAAGAGGTCTTACTATATTGCCCAGGCTGATCTCAAACTCCTGGGCTCAAGCCATCCTCTCACCTTGGCCTCCCAAAGTGATGAGATTACAGGCATGAGACACTGTGCCTGATCTCTTTTTATTATTTATAATGTGTCTACTGGAATTTAAAATTACATATATGGCTCACATTATATTTCTATCAGGCAGTGCTTCAGGGTTTCTTCCAGCATAGAATATCAGGAACTTTATCCCCATAAGAAATTATCACTTCAATTATGTATTAATTTGTTCTCATAACCACATATCCTATCTATTAAGAAAATAATCCACTGGGCATAGATAATCATCCTAGCACTTTGAAAGGCAGAGGAGAGAGGATTGCCTGAGTCTACAGGTTCAAGACCAGCCTGGGCAACATGGTAAGACTTTTTCTCTATAGTAAATCAAAAAATTTTGTCAGGCGTGGTGGCACACACCTGTAGTTCCAGCTACTTGAAAGGCTGAGGTAGAAGGATCACCTGAGCCCAGCAGGTCGAGGATGCGGTGGCCAAGAGTATGCCATTGCATTCTAGGCTGGGCATCAGAATGAGACCCTGACTCAAAAAAAAAAAAAAGAAAAGAAAAGAAAAGAAAACAATCCAGAGGAGTAAATTGATCACCTATATAAATTGCAGCTCATTTACATATATTAATATCATTAAAAAAACTTGACATCATAGGTCTTATATCATTTTAAAACAAATGTTCCTCTCCAGTGCATATACTAAAATAACACACCTGAATATTGCTCTGAAATGTTATTACTACTCCAATATTTAATTCCTATTTTCACTTAATGAGCAACCTAAGGTACCTGGTAAGTTTCAAGGTAAGTTTCAAGGTAAGTTTTTCATATTTGTTTATGTCACTAATGTACTTAAAAGTGAATCTAGCCGGGCTTGGTGGCTCAGCCTGTAATCCCACGCTTTGGGAGGCTGAGGTAAGTGGATTGCGAGAGCCCGCGGGTTCAAGACCCGCCTGGGCAACTTGGCGAGACCTCATCTCTACAATAAATCAAAAATTAGCCGGGCGTGGTAGCACAAGCCTGTAGTTCCAGCTACTTGGAAGGCTGAGGCGGAAGGATCACCGGAGCCCAGCAGGTCCAGGCCGCAGTGGCCGGGAGTGGGCCGGGACTCCAATTCAACAACAACAAAAAAAGTGAATCTAATCTAATGAATCTAAACTTTTCACAATTCTTTTGGCTAAAGACTTGAAGGCTGCTAGCATAATCAGCATTTCACAGTGGCCATGAGTCTATGACTTTACTGGATAAATTCTTTTTAAAAGTCTTCCAACTTAATTAAATAAATGACTGACTGCTAAAATTAATTTCCAGCAGATGTGGGACAAAGGGCTCGCAGCCAAGAAGAACAAGGGTTCTAATTGGTGTTTTGCTGTTGTTGTTTTTTGTGGCAAAGACAACCGCCTGCCTAAATTACTATTATTTTCTTAGCAAATGACATGTATTAAAATTGAGGTCCTAATTTTATTTTTATTTTTATTTTTTTGAGTTGGAGTCTCACTCTGTCACCCAGGCTGGAGTACAGTGGCATGCTCACAGCCACCCCAGCATCAACCTGCTGGGTTCCAGCAATCCTTCCGCCTCAGTCTTCCAAGTAGCTAGAACTACAGACGCGTGCTACCATGTCTGGTTAATTTTTTGATTTATTGTAGAGACAAGGTCTCACCATGTTGCCCAGGCTGGTCTTGAACCCCTGAGCTCAGGCAATCCTCTCACCTTGGCCTCCCAAAGTGCTGGGATTACAGGCTTGAGCCACGGCGCCCAGCCTGAAGTTCTAATTTTAAATGTGCAGAAGTCATAGATATGTAAATTGAAACATATGCTTCCAGATGACATTCCCTCAACACATAAAGGAAAACGAAGGACTGAGGAAATGAGGTGATCAATTCAGGTAGGACTTAAAAGGAAAACTGTTTGGACTGCATGCTCCAATTTGCATATTTACAGTGATGTAATCCATCTGGTAATTGCACAGCTTCTCACTCTTTGTATCAATGCAACTAGTAGAGAAAGTCCGGGGGTGGCGTCCAACTTCTCTATAGAGATGTGTCTGTCTCCTTCAGTTCTCCCTTCTTGCTCTCTTCAGATCACCCCTTCCTTCTCTTATTCTATCCATTCCAACACCTCTATAAATTCTTCCAATGACCTGCTTTTATAAGGAATACTTTCTATAATGATTCAAATAGCCTGATATCATGGGCTCTAGGTCCATAAATTATTTCTACAGAGTAATCGCTCTACATAAGTCTGACTTTCAAGCAAGTAGATGACAAAATAGTAGATTTTCAGTGTGCTCGCCAATGCCTCATTTTACTACGTATGAATCTCTCATTGGAGCTGTTTCCATTTTGGTCCTGGGACACAAAAGAACATTATGAAATGAGTAAAAGAACACATGAAAGGATGGCACAGGGCTGATGAGACCTAGCTCTGATGGCAGAAACTGCATGCAGTAGCTTAAGAAAAAACACAACCCATTAGGTTATTATAAGCTTGGAGAAGGAAGTCTTTGTTATTATAAAGCTCCATCATTCTTCCAAGAAAACGTGTGTAGTACAAATGCTATGGTAGAGTATACAATTGCTAACAAATCCCTAGACATATTTTGAAACAGTTCAACTCTTCCATGTCTTGAGCTACCTTATTTTTCTAAAATATATATTCTAAAGTCTAGTTATGCCAAGGTAGCTTCTGTCTCTGCTAATTGCCTGCCTAATTCCATTCACTGACATTTCACAGAGGCACTTAGAATTCAGTCTTCTCATAGCTTGAAGAAAGGTTTCAGAGAAAACACAATTAACATTAACAGTAGTGACTAAACAGCAAGATTGCCTTGCACACGGAGGGAACTATGCTAAGCCTTCCTGTGCATTTCAATAAAAATAATGTTTATGTCTCACTAAACAGGAGAGAGAAATAGTGCACACATCTCTAAAAACCTAAAAGCCCACTGAATTCAGAGCTGAGAAGGAAGCATGATATTCCTTTATGAACTGAACCATCAGAAGAGACAACTATTTACTGAAACACAAAATTGGCAGCATAAACATATGCACACCTTTGTTCTTAGTTTTCAAAATAACACAAATTCACAGCTGCTTCCTCCTACCTGACACTCAGAAAAGATTCTTAGGATTTCTGCCTACGAGCTCTCTCTGGTTTTCATTTGTGCCAGTGTCAGCTCAGTATGTAAGAGCATTTTTAAGGATCAGGTTCAGAAGGAACCTTCGCTGGCAATTTGACCAGAAAGTGGCTACGATTTAGTCTTGCCTTCTTAAGCCTGTCCTATTGTGAATACGGACTCTAAGCAGTAAGGCATTCCATGAACACACAAAATTAAGTGCAGGAAAACAGCACTCATGGAGATATGCATGAGTCTGGAAGAGTATAAATTACTAGGATATGAATATTTAAAATATATATACAGTCTCTGCCAGTCTAGGAGAGTACTGGCACTTTGAAGACTTTGAAGAAACTGCTTTAGGGCCCAGGTAAGAATGATTGGTAAATATGGAAATAAGCATATTGATTGGAAAAATAATACTTAATGTAGTAAGCCTTCAACGACACTCTGCAAATAGGTTGAGTGAAGGAACGACAATTTTGAAGGAACTTAGAAAGAAGCTAGGTAATCAAAAAAGCACAGGACCCAAGTTTGCCTCCTCAGCCCCCATCCTTAGATGGCGTTGATTAGTCACTTGAACCATGAACTTCAGATTTCTTATGAGTAAGATACAGATAATATCATCTATATTTTAGCTCAGAGGTTACTCATGAACCTTCAATTATATAACATATATGTGGTGCCTAGCACTTATAAACACTCATTATGTTGCTCCTTGAAGCAGGTCTATCTTGTCCAAACTATTTATTTCTTCTTTTATTATAAATATAGAAATTGGAGACTATGCCCAGATCTCACTTAAATAATCACCAACTCCAAACTGTGCATGAGTTAGTGAGATTATGTTATCTCAATCACTTAATATTTTTTCTTCTAATATATTTATAGTCATGTTTGAAGGCAATATTTAGAAATAACTGACTGCATCCAGTCTTTATGTCTTCAATCTCACATCACTATGTATACTGTATCCTTAACTTGGAAGCGAACCTAGACTTTCTTGGGGAACAGGTTTTCAGAAATAGTCATTATAATACTGAAGATAAAGCTTAGAAGTCTTAGAGCTTACGTTCCCACTTAGACAAAGGGTTTCTTCTCATCAAAATAAATTTCATTTCTACGATGATCTGAAAATTCCAGATTTGGTTCTAAACACCTCACATGTGAAACAGAGGCTCCTATAAAAATATTTCATAGTTAAAAATGTTAAATATGCTAATCTTAGGATACCAGCTTGGTCCTGGTATGATGTCTACCCCCTAATATGACTTGAGGCCAGCAATGAATTTCAAATAGAGAAAAAACAAATCCCTGGAAAAGCTTGCTGTTGCCTTTATTTTTTTAAGAAAAACTGTTAAAGAAAAATCAAAAATATGTTTTAATAAATAAACTCAGGCATTATCTACCCAGAACTGGCTCTCATCAATATGCTATAAAGCATTTACAACTATTTACAACCTCTGTGTTGTACAGGAACGTGTTTGAAAGGCAAGGAAACAATTTGAGAATAATTTCCAGTCATCTGGGATATATATTTTATATTTATATATATTTTAATATATATATCTTCACATGTATATATTTATATTTTTTTCATATATACATTTTTTTTTCTTTGAGTAGGCATCTTACTCTGTCACCCAGGCTGGAGTGCAGTGGCGCGCTCACAGCCACCACAGCCTTGACCTGCTGGGCTCAGGTGACATTTCCATTTCAGCCTTCCAAGTAGCTGGAACAACAGGCATGCACCATCACGCCCAGCTAATTTTTTGGTTTATTGTAGAGATGAGGTCTCGCCATATTGCCCAGGTTGGTCTCGAACCCATGGGCTCAGACAGTCCTCTCGCCTCCGCCTCCCAAAGCGCTGGGATTAAAGGCATAAGTCATTGCACCTGGCTTGGGATATATTTTTAAATATAACCGTACATTCATATATTGTGTATACACAAATCCATTCATAAAACACACACCCACACATACACACACATACATACACACACTGCTCTCCCTCTTTCAATCCTCTATATTTTTGAAAGAACTATATCTATCTACTTATGTCTATAATATGTATCTCTATCTTATAAACAGTTATTTAAAAATAGATGTATTTAAATATTGTGCATGCACACAATTAGGTCTCTTCATAGGCAGAGCGTCAAGTTTCAGGGTTAGCTATCACGACATCACGATCCCAGATTCCTCTTCCATTCTGGTCCACACTCGAGGGTAATGTTAGTGCTCTTTATCTGACTTAGCTTCAAGTTTCCACTGCATCTCAATTCCATTTGTTATTCAATCTGCAGTCAACTAAACTATACTTAAGCTAAAGGTATGGGCATATTTGGAAATATGTCCTGCCATCAATCATGGTCATGACTGGACACACTATACTTTGAAAACTGTGTCTTAGACTTTGTTTAGCATAGAAATCTCAATGTCAGCAAGTGATCAAAATGAATTTGGATGTTCCTTATAACATCTTAAACAAATCAAAGAACTGTTAAAATGAAATAGATGCTATGTTTAAGAAAACATTTACCAAACAAGCTCGAAATAAATGGCCAGCATCACACAAATTTATCTCAGACGCTCCAGTATTAATCAGCCATACAACTTAGCCTTTTCAATGTAGGGTATATGGGACATTTGTTGACATTTCACTAGAAGCCCAGATTTTTGCTTAATCCTTTGAGCAGCAGATCAAGAGCTACGCCTTTGATTAAGTAATGACTGAAAACTATTTAAAAATAGTCAGAGTTGATTCCTAAAATAGGATTTTTCCATTTAACTGGCAACAAAAGGTCCCTATAGATTTGCCTATACTGGCAAGGAAAAAGCGAGTCTATTTCAGAGTTAAAATTTCAACTAGGTTTCCGTTCTGCCAACATCCTGCCTTTCTAGCACACTACTAAACAGAAAAATTTAAAACTCACACAACTATGTATCTGTGCAGTAAGACTCAGAACATAATTAACTGACTACCATAAATGTATCTTCAAATCTATTAATTCTGCTAAAGAGAAACGACCCAGACTGAGAATCTCAAAACTGAACTAGAAGTTACAGACTCACATTCTTGCTCTATTATGCAATATACACACACTACATAAATGCACATCTATAATATGTAACTTGGACAGATAACTAATGTTGCAAAATCATTAACGTCCTGACATGTATCAGAGGATACCAAGCAATTAAATAAAAAGACAAGAAAGTGCAGGAAATGTTTTACGACCTTTTATGTCATCAATTAAGAATGTCACTCTTTCAAACTAATTTTCTTAAAAGCCTTTTTTGACCCAATGGCTATTCCTGATAACATTCATTTTTTCCTCCTCCCCTTTAACAGAAGCCTGTAACATATTCTGTGATGATCATCAATTTCTTCTCTAGTACTTCACAGAAAAGTTTTTTATTCAATTTGCCCTTATTTTTCTTTTTTCCCAGTTAAAGTCATCATTTGTCTGCTTGTGAACAATGCTAACTGCCTCTGTTCCACTTTTATCCTCATCAAACTACGGGTGGGTTTTTCTAGTTGAGACTTTCCTCATCCTTGAGTCTCCCTCCTGGAATTTTCTCAATGGCACTACCCGTACCAAGATTTCCCACTAATCTTTCCAACTTCACACTCAAGGCAGGTCATTTATAAACTTAAATTCATTAGAGGGCTCATATTTCAGATCACAAAGGAACCCAGTGGTCTAAAGATGAAATGCGGTACCAGAAACCACTCTGCTGAATTATCCTACAAGGGAATCATGATGCAAAGTAAGCAGAACCCACCACAAAATATCCTACCTGGAATGCAGACGGAGCATCCGTTTCAAAAACTTCTTGGGGAACTCCAGGTTGTAGGACTGCAGGGAACACTAAAAGATGTTCTGAACCCTCTGATTTTCCTTGCAAGTTTAGTGTAGACATAGCCTTAAAAACTTTGTTTTCTCTTGCTTGTGTGAATTTAAAAAAGAAAAGAAAAAATAGACTCCACCGTTGGTCTACTGCCTGCCTTTTTATTGATTACCTGCACTCAAATTCTATCATCCAACCTACGTTTCCAGGTCCCCAATTCTACTGTTCAGCCCAGATCTCTTCATCCGGTGGAATCTTGCCTCTCTGTTATCTCTTCAGTATCTTCTAAGAGGCAGCTCATCAGCAATTCAAATGTAACTTGACCAAGATTGTTGTCTACAACTTACCAGGACTTTCCCCCAGAGGCTGCTAGGTCTTGTCATCTGACTCTTGCCTTTCTGGCGACTTTATCTTACTCCACTCTCATTGATTTGCCCCTCTGGCCACAGAGCCTCAACGCTGATGTATTTTCATGGAAGGTTCCATGACATTCTTAAGTAACTTGCCACTTTTCTGAAACCTATACAAAAGAGAAGGGTCCCACTTTTCTGATTCCTTAGGGTGGCATTGGTACCATAGGGACTAGGTTTCACAAAATCAGTGAAATTCTACATTTAACTGGCAGGCTAAAATGACTTTTTTATTCTTTGATTTATTATACATGTCATAATTACCTAATTACCTTGAACAGGAGAAAGAACACTTGACCCTGCAGCAGAAATAAGGTACTATGTGCCTTCTGTTTTACATTTGATAATTTATAAATTTAACTGATTTTATCAAGTAAAATTGTACTGTACAATGTTTAAATCCCTGGCAAGTATATTCCAAAGTGGCACCTACAAAGGACAGTAAACACAGGGTTCTAGCACCTCAAGGAGTAGCTCCAGCAGGAGCAAAACACAAATATGCACAAAATTTGGACACGATGGACTTTGACAATCCAAAGGTGCCTATTCTTATTTATATTTAAAGAGAAGTCTTATAAAGACAATACAGCATTCCAGGAAGGTCTTGAGAAAGAAATGAAACCTTTTTTGTGGGTGTGTGAACCCAGGTCAGAAGTGGGTTGGCAATTAAAAAAAAAAAAAGAAGTTAATGACTAAATGATAGAAACCTGATTCTTACTTCCCGAGTTGTGAATTCACTTTGAACATGTCCTAAGAACTTTATAGTCTTTGGTCCTTTATGTCCTTGAAGAAATTCTTAAGTGTGGTAAGGATCTTAGAATTCATTTATTCCAGCCCTCTTGTCTTATAAGCAAGAAAACAAACACATCAGGCAACTCCCTCACCAAGATCACAAAGCTAGACAGGAGTCGCAACGTGGGTAGAATTCAGGGTTCCTGCCTGCCTTCAGTGTTTCCTCTATTGCCAAACCTGGTTGTGTTCTGGGGTCACCTCCTTTCCTTATCTCAGTTGGGACATTTCTGCTCTCACTTTCTATTCCAGGGTTGAATCAGTGAGACCCTTGTCTTTGAAACTTTCTTTCTTTTTTTTTTAATGTCTAGATCTGGCTCCTTTTCCTGACTCATGAAAAAGGTGGATGTCATACCCAGATACCTGGTGTGGCTTGGAAAGAGGCAATCTGATGCCTTCTAGTTTATTCCGAAGTTTTGCATATGTGGAGGGTTCTGTAGGTTAGGTGTTGTTATTGTTGTCCTCATTTGTTTTTTGTTTCTTTTTTTTTCATGCCAGCTTCCTGAGCTCTTTAAACCAGCCATTTTCTATAATCTGCACATATCCCTGCAACCCCCATCTGGGGACTTCTACTCAGAATACAAGTTGGGAAGATCATCTTCTTAATCATTTTGATCATATTTTACACAAAGTATTCTGGATTGACTTAGCCATCTTGGTTCCTTGATCCCAACCTGGAAACTTCAGTGCACAGTTAACTCCCTTGTTCTCGCCGATGCTCTCTCCTCTTCCTTTTCAACATGATCATTACAAGGCTGAGGAGGGTCACTTAGAATAGGTTAATTTCCTACTTGTTTTCCCAGACGGAACTGCTGAGCTTCCAGCTGTATCTCTACCACCTAATCAGTTTCCATGTCGTTCAGTCATTTGAATTTTTTATCATAATGCTTCCCCTTCTGCATCCAACTGACTTTCTCATTTTTAGTTTCAGTGCATTGCATTTATTTCTCACTTATTAATCAACACTCATTTGACTCAAAGTCACACTCCTTCCCAAAGCTTCTCTTCCGATTCCTTTCCATTGCTCACATCCTATGGTTATATTTGGATCAAGTCTCTGCTTTGCTGGTAATGTTGGCCTTTTCGGTAGAAGTTTACTTTTCACTTGCTTGCTTCGGCACTCCTTGCACATTTTATTTAAGATAAACACATTCTCAGTCTCTGTAGTAAGGGAAATAACTTCCAAGCCATTCCTATAGGGGTAGAAAGTATGTGAATACAGGTATGTTGATGGCTGGAACAAGACCTCAGCTCAGACAGGGTCCTGCTGTACAGAACTAGGCTGGACATGGCTATGCGGGCTTCCTGGTCTACCTCCCCACTGTCCCATCTTGTGTGATACATCCCTTGGGTTCATATGTGCTTGCTGTGGTAATAATATCACAGGGGATCCCTAATCGTACCTTCCCAACCCTGGCATAACTGACAGCTCTCTCTTTTGAGCCACCAGAGAAACATGTTTGTGATTCCATTATTGTGCTCCTAACATTTGCAACCATGTATGTTTCCTCTGTCCAGTCATGAGCTCCTTGAGCGTCAGATTCATATCTGAATGCCCATAGTTAGGGTTTACCAACTGATGCACAAATGAGGCTTGTACTTATACTGCTTCCCTGCTTCCTTGACTCCCAACCCTGGGCCTCAATGCACAGCTGCCATTTTGTAGTGGTGACTTTGTTGGTAACTACAAGTGTGACAAATTATTTAGAAATCAACATAGTCCAGGCCTTAATTTTCATGAGTGAAACATACTTTAGAGGACTTGTGCCATGCATCCAATACAATCTGAGAATATTTGGAGTATTACATAAGTGTAGCAGTTGGCTGGGAAAGGGGTAGAAAGGAAATCTGTAAACTAATTCTATTTCCAGTAGGCAGGCCAGTCAACTGTAAGCATACGCTTGGCATATGGGTCAGCACTGAGACAACCCCACCTGTCAGCTGCAGTTCTGGGTGACCAGCCTTACCTGTATCATGACCCTAGACCTTCCATTACAGCTGGCCTCTTAAAGAAGAACAAGACTAGGGAAAGGAAGGAAAAGCCAGGAGTTAGGCAGCTTGATCGAAGGGAAAATCTAAAATAAATGTCAACATCTGGGCTTTGTCTCAATGGATGAAATAGCACATATTTAAGAAAAGCTCATTTTCACTGCCCCCAACTGCCCATCTCAGCACATCCTCCCCCCATCACTAAATTATCACTCATCTTTTCTGCATCACTGTCTTCTATTCGTCTGTCTAGGAATTTGATGTGCCCACTTCACTCTTGGAATACTGGAGGCTGCCTTCTCATCCCTAGTCCAGTATCAAATCTGGGTTCTCAGGGAATGTTCGTTGAATAGATGAATGCTGAGAAGGCACCAGATTAATAGCAAACACTTAGGGAACACTTCCTGTGCGCCAGACTTCATACATATTAACTCACTTAAACCTCATTAACATAGACAGTGCTCTTTCTCTCATTTTATGAATGAGGAAGCTGAGGCACAGACAGGTTAAATAACTCCAGCTTACATAACCTAAACATTCTGGTTCTGGAGTGTGTGTTCCTATGTTGTGTCTCTGTTTTGCATATTTTAAGTAAAAACGATACATTTTTAAAGTAAAATGGTCCCACCCTCCAACAAAAGGAAATAAATGGTCCACTATGGAAGGTGAAGAAAACTACACACATACTAAAAGTAACGGGGCTCTACAGAATTCCTATAACAATCTATAAAAAAGTAGCCCAGTTGCATTATCTGCTGCTCGGAATAACTGGTAGACCTGTTCTATGTGTGCCTTTTTATCAAATTTTATTTTTTATTTTTATTATAAGAACTCTAAATCTTGAAATATGCTTTAAAATGTTAAAATATTTAAATTATTTGCATTGTCATGGATTTGCATCTATCTCAGCAGTGGCTAGGAAAGTATAGCTGTAAATATAGCTTTGAAATATTATGCATACTTATGCCTATAGTGTAAAATGTCAAAAGTTTATGCTTAATGTCCTATTTTTGGAGGACTATATAAGTACATTCATATATTTATCTGAATATAGTTACTTTAAATTAACGTATGATTCCCCTAGGGATATTATTTCTCCTAAGCATAAAGAAATACATTATCGGCCGGGCTCGGTGGCTCAGCCTGTAATCCCAGCACTTTGGGAGGCCGAGGTGAGTGGATTGCCTGAGCCTGCGGGTTCGACACCCGCCTGGGCAAGTTGGCGAGACCTCATCTCGACAATAAATCAAAAATTAGCCAGGCGTGGTAGTGCGTGCCTGTAGTTCCAGCTACTTGGAAGGCTGAGGCTGAAGGATTGCCGGAGCCCAGTGGGTTGAGGCTGCACTCCAGTCTGGGTGACAGAGTGAGACTCCAACTCAAAAAAAAAAAAAAAAAAAGAAAAGAAATACATTATCTCTTATATCACTGTGTCTAAAGTGTAATTGGAAAAATATTATCATTTCCATATTTCAAAAAATTA
>CAUYQG010179838.1:0-13745 GCA_963574415.1 Tarsius wallacei | reverse complement strand
AACATAATAAAATAAAATAAAAAAATTAAAAAAAAAAAAAAAAAGTCATCTACTCAGCCGGGCTCGGTGGCTCAGCCTGTAATCCCGTGCCTTTGGGAGGCTAAGGTAAGTGGATTGCCTGAGCCCGCGGGTTCGAGACCCGCCTGGGCAACTTGGTGAGACCTCATCTCTACAATAAATAAAAAAATCAGCCGGGCATGGTAGCGCGTGCTTGTAATTCCGGCTACTCGGAAGGCTGAGGCGGAAGAATCGCCGGAGTCCAGCAGGTCGAGGCTGCGGTGGCCGGGAGCGGCCACTGCACTCCAGTCTGGGTGACAGAGTGAGACTCCAACTCAAAAAAAAAAAAAAGAAATGGTGGTAGAGACAATATGTATAAGTGGAGAAGCAATTGAAAAACAATTGCTTATAAACATTCACCATATGTATGTATCTTATATTACAAATATGTGTGTGTGTGTATGTAAAATCACTGCAATATAGTATGAGAGTTGGAAGGCATTGATACTGTTGCATTATTCTTATAATTACATAATTGATTTTATAATCTATTGTTTTCCAGTGACTTGGCTTTGTATATATACTTTTATTCTTACTTAGATTCCCCTTATTCGGTGATTTCCTTTCCTGTGTTTAATTATCACATACTGGGTCTTGTTACTCATTGGCACATTAAAATATATTACATTTGTCCTTGTTGAGTTTAAGGAATAGGGAAATAAGTGGCATTAAAAAGAGAAAATTAGTGAATACACAATTGAAAAAAATGAATATGAGGGTAAGAAATTAGATATTTGATTTGCAACATAAATATGAGCTTATTTACTTAGAGTCAACTAGTATACTTTTTCTGAGGATAGTTAATTTTTAGACCTGAGCAATGAAAAGGAGCTGACGTACAAAGGGCTCTTTTGTGAAAGATGAAACATTCTGTGGGTAGCTCTAAAAGATGGGAAGTATATTTTGATCTAAGAGCTGAGCTGAAAAAAAAATTAGGAGAAAGAGTACAGTGGATTAAAATGAAATCTTATAAGTAGTACCTTGTTGTCCTTGGTAAAGTGTTTAGATTTTATTTTAGGGGGAAGAAATCACAAAACCATTAGTACACATGGATGATCAAGTTTTTATCTAAGTTAGCATTATCTCTGCAATATACTAATGACCAGTTCTCCATCTCTAGATTTTGATTTGGTTTACCTTGATTGGTTCCTGAATATTAGATTGGTTCCTGAATATTAGAAGCTCACCTGAATTAGATTGATTCGCCTGAATTAGATTGGTTCCTGAATGTTAGAAGCTCACCAGATGATGATTAACACAAACATTTCAGATCCATTACCTTAATCTGTTGCCCAAATCACAGACCTCATAGTTTTATGTTATGCTGTTACTCTCTGAGCTCTCTTTATCTTCTCCAAATTTCATAACAATATTTTAACCAATTCACTTACATTGTGGACTGTTTTGTCATCTCCTCTGCTTTCTATAACTGCTTTATTTTGGTGACACATGAAAAAAGAAATTTCTTTCTTTCTTTCAGATTTGGAGTCCAGGTTTGAGACAAAGAATTTATCTGTAGGAATGGACATTATTGAAAACAATGGTTCTCAGTGGAAAGTAATGGAAAGTAGCAAATTCTGTGGCCTCAAAAATTCCATTTTTAGAAATTTTTGGCAAAGCAAAAACAAGATGGAAATACAAAGACCTGAAGTGGAATATTTCAGTCAAATGAAAATAATCTCTGAAAAAGCGCCCACTTACAAAAATCATGAATCTCTCACATTATTACCTCAGAGAACTCTTGACAATGAAAAGTCCTATGAATACAAGGAATATGAGAAGGTCTTCAGTTGTGACTCAAAGTTTGATGAATATAAGAGAATACATACTGGTGAGAAAACCCAAGAATGTAATGAATATTGGAAAACCTTTGGCATAGATAACTCCCATACACTGCAACTGAATATTCATATTGGTGTGAAACCTTGTAAATATATGGAATATGGAAATAATTTTAGCTTTTATAAAGACCTTAGTGTACATAATAACATTCATAATGATGAGAAGTTCTATAAATGTAAGGAATATGGAAGGAGCTTTGGAAGAAATGGAGAAGTTACTCAACTTCAAAGAATTCATGGTGGTGAGAAACCCTATGAATGTACGTTCTGTGGGAAGTCCTTTAGAGTTCATGCACAACTTACTCGACATCAGAAAATCCATACTGATGAGAAATCTTTTAAATGTATGGAATGCGGCAAGGACTTTAGATTTCATTCACAGCTTACTGAACATCAGAGAATTCACACTGGCGAGAAACCCTACAAATGTATACATTGTGAGAAGTTTTTTAGAATTAGTTCACAGCTCATTGAACATCAAAGAATTCATACTGGGGAGAAACCCTATACATGTAAGGAATGTGGGAAGGCTTTTGGAGTCTGTAGAGAACTTGCTCGACACCAGAGAATTCATACTGGTAAGAAACCCTATGAATGCAAGGCATGTGGAAAGGTCTTTAGAAATAGTTCATCCCTGACTAGACATCAGAGAATCCACACTGGTGAAAAACCTTATAAATGTCAAGAATGTGAGAAAGCATTTGGAGTAGGTAGTGAGCTTACTCGACATCAGAGAATTCACAGTGGGCAGAAACCTTATGAGTGTAAGGAATGTGGAAAGTTCTTTAGACTTACTTCAGCCCTTATTCAACATCAGAGAATTCATAGTGGTGAGAAACCTTATGAATGCAAAGTATGTGGGAAGGCCTTTAGACACAGTTCAGCCCTTACTGAGCATCAGAGAATCCATACTGGAGAAAAACCTTATGAGTGTAAAACATGTGGGAAGGCTTTTCGACATAGTTCATCCTTTACAAAACATCAGAGAATTCATGTTGGTGAGAAACCTTATGAATGTAAGGAATGTGGAAATGGCTTTAGTGTGAATGGACACCTTATTTGACATTCAAGTATTTATTCTGGTGAAAAGTCATTTGAATGAAATAAGTGTATAAAGAATTTTTGGTTTTGATGTTCATTGGAAAACCCTATAGATTTATAACTAATCATGGGGATTCAATATCTCTCTCCCTCTTTTAAAATTTGTTTTCGGACTTCATGGCCATTCTGTATTTAGAAGGTACAGTATGACTATTGATATATACTCACAGCTTTCTTAGTGCCCAAATTTTTTCCTTTATATATTAATTAACATTCTTATCTAAAGACATGGGTTGGTCCATATTAGTCCATTTCTAAAATGTGTGGAATTCATGTTTCCCTAATTATTAGTCATTTGAATTGCATACGAGTTTCTTGTCCAGGCATGTTTTGTTTACAATAACTTTTGGCGTTTATATTTTTGCTTTTGCCTATTCTTGTTTTAAATTTGTAATATTACTCCAACACCTTTTTTACATTCTAATTCTTTGCATTTTATGTATGATGTATTTATCTTCCTCCTGAGAGTTACAACTCCCAGTTAGATACAACATGGTTTAAAGTCTCATGGCCCTACATTGTGTTTGTGTGATTTTCTTGTTTTATTTTTTATTGTTTTTGTTTTAATAACATGTATAATATCTTTTCCATTTTTAACATATGGTTGCCTTCTCTTTAGATTTCTCGTTTGTTTTTTCATAACAGATCCTACTAATTGTATACCACAGGCCAATTCTTTAAGGAACCTTTTCATCTCCAGGCCATACTAGCCAGAATCCAAATGAAAGGAACACTTTTTAATATTTGAAGAAAATTACTAACTCAATCAGTATCCTAAAATGTATCATTTGTTAAGCACCTAAAACGTCACAACTTATATTAATAGGATCTACAATTGTGTCTTCCCATAATTTCAATTGGTTTTTTATTTGTTATTAATATTATTATGTTCTTCTTATTTCCTCTGGGTTTCCTTTGTTGGTTTGAGCAGTTCAACAATTGATTTTTGTAAATCTCACCTAACTCCAAAATCATCTCTCTTGTAGGACAGTTGAGCTAGTTATGCAACCACTGAGTGATGCCCACTGATTATTAGATTTTTATAAGAAAATTTAACTATTATGCTTAGATAAATTTATGCCACCTTCATTTACTAAATTTTAATTTTTGAAATTGGTGTATTTCCCAGAATTTATGTACTCTTTAAAGTTTTACATGATCATCAGTAGCATACCATTTTCTTATTTGATATCTTGAACTGTGCTTTCTGTGTTACTTATTTTATTTAAGTAAGTTTAAAAGATAGGTAGTTGGTAGCTATTTCATGTCCTGCACAGTAAGAGCATGAGTCCCTGTTATGAACCTTTTATTAGGATATTTGCTATTTTCTATCTTTGAAATAGAGTACTGAGCTGTACTTCTGAATAATCTCTATTTACTGAGCTATATTGTGACCACCACTGCAGATTCACTCTTAGATGCCACTCTGAGTTACCTCAATGCTGGTTAATGTTCCTCTTCTTGGATATAGTACTTCAGTACTATTTGTTCTGTGTGTTTCCCACTTCTGGTTTAAACAAATTAAAACTATGAAATGTCTAAGATTTATATATAGACATAAAATTAATAACAGAAACAAAATAACCATGTGTTTGGCACTTAATTTTGTAATTCATTCTGAATAAATGATAAAGTAATGGAAAAATATATCCTTATTATGTTTCCCTTTTTTGTAATTACAGCCATATTTTAGTCAAATTACAGTAACATTCTTCATTGAACTTTGTTATGAACTCGTGACGTTTTGTTACTCCAGTAAATCATAATATAATTGTTGGTGGTGGTGTAAGTTGTTATTCCTCTTTTTACTACCATTTGGTGCCCCAAAATATAAAACTTTATTCTTTTTTCCTTTTGGAATTTACCGTAGCCTATGTGGAAGCTTTTCCCCCAAATTCAAGATGTTCCAGTCCTATCCTGTTTTTTGCTGTTCTAAACTATTAAATTTGCTACTCCCCATGAAGGAATTCTGGTTCTATTTAATGGTGACTAGCATTAAAGATTATTATGTGTATTAGGGATGCATGTACGGCCTGTGGTTGAGATTAGCTAAATTGTCCCATTTCAGAAAATCTCTGTCCATGTTTTTCCTCTGCTTTCACACAGCTACTACAACAATCATCAACACAAAAGAAGACTTCTGTAACCAAATATATGGGGGCTTTTCCACACACACCACACAGCAGACACTAGGTGGTTGTCCTCCAATTCAATTTTGACACTACCTACCTGGAGCCAGTGCTAGATCCCACAGGTTGTGGGCTCAGTCCCCAAGACTGCACCTTCCCAGATACCAGTCACAAATCTGGGCCTCCTGAACTTCTGACCAACTGGCTTCAAGCTGGGGTTCCTATGACTCCCTCTTTGGGTTCAGATAATTTGCTGAATTAGCTCACATAACTCAAGGTAACATGTTTACTGGTTTATTATAAGGCATATCGCAAAGGACACAGATGAAGAAATGTATAGGCGAGATATACAGGAAGGGATGTGAACTTCTGCACCCTACCTGGGCTCGCCACCCTCTGGGAACCCCCATGTGTTCAGCTATCCAGAGGATTTCTGTGCACAGTCCTCTGGGGTTTTTATGGAAACCTCATGATGTCAGCATTTCTTCCTCAAGGGATCCTCTCTTGGGAGACTCTTATGCTTCATAGTCATAATCAAAGGCAGGAGAAGATCAGAGTCTTGCCTTGGGGCAGATGATAGAGCAGGAGAAAGTTGGAGAAGTTCTATTTCCCAAGGTCTGCTCCTAAGGCCTGACACACCCAACATTATAATAAAAGATTGTAACAGGCTGTGGGGGCTATAATCCAAGAAGTGGACAAAAACCTATAGTATACATGTGTACATTATACACTATATATGTATACACATATGTACATATATATGGTGCCAAAATATACATTTTAAGAGATGTTCACTGTAATCAGAAGTGTCTGGATGCTGATGGTAACCACTTTGAGCACCTCTTGTAATTGCAGAAGTCTAACATGACTTGTATTCATCTTATTGAGTATTATAAGTTTAACATAGTTTTTTCCTTCCTTAAAATGTGTATACATTTTTTGGCATCCTCTCTATATACATGCTATATATACATCTATACATGTGTAGTATAACATATATATACATGTGTGCGTGTATATACACACACACACACACACATACACACACATAAAATAACACCACGTTTCCTGTCCTCCCATGCTATATATACATCTATACATGTGTAGTTAACATATATATACGTGTGTGCACGTATATATATATACGCGCACACACATACACACACATAAAATAACACCACGTTTCCTGTCCTCCCAAATTTATGCCTTAACCTGCAGTGTGATTTTATTTGTAACTAGGGCATACGGATGTGGTTCTAATCTGATAGGAATGGGGAACTTATAAGAAGAGGAAAGAGATCTCTCTCTCCCCATGCTCACACACCAAGGAAAGGCCATGTGAGAACACAATGAGAAGACAAGCTGCTACACGCCAGAAGAGAGTCCTCACCAGAAACAATCTGCTGCCTCCTGTTGTAACCTTTTGTTTCAGGAGACTTGAGCAGTTTTGGATACTGGGGTGCTGCTATAACAAGTGCCCCAAAATGTAGATGTCCAAGCTTTGGAACTGGGTAATGGCAGAGACTAGAAGACTCTTAGGTGGTTGCTAGAAAAAATGGATGCTAAAGGAGAGTCAGGTGAGGGCTTGGAAAGGCAATAGGACAGCTGGAGAGAAAGCTTCCAATTTAAATACTTCATAAATAAGTGTGAACTTCATAAGGAAATAATTGGGAATGTTGATAGAAATACGGACATTTAAGGTCATAATGAGGTCTCAGAAATGAGCAGTTTACTGTAAACTGTAGGAAAGGCAACCATTACAAAGTAGCAGAGAACTTGGCTGAATTGTTTTCTAGTGTTTTGTGGAAGGTAAACTTGTGAGCAATGGAACTGGCTATTTAGCAGAGAAGTATTGAAGGTGCAGCTTAAGTCCTCCTTATTGCTCACATAAAATGTGAGATAAATTGAAGAATTATTAAGCAAAAAGAAACCAGGACATGGAGATTTGGAAAATTTTCAGCATATCCATACTGCAAAAAATGAGAAAGCTTGCTCTGAAGAGAACACTAAGGGTGTAGCTGAACAACCATTTGATAAACAGGTCACAGGTGTGTCTCATAGACTTTAACCACCATTCCAGCAGAAGCAGGAAATATGGGACATATGGGATTATAATAGCAGAAATACTGACAACTGGGACTAAAATGAACAGAACAAGAAGATGAAAGAAGGATGTTGCACATCTTAGATTGTATGACAGTACTATAAAGCTATTCAGCTGCAAGCCTGCACAGTTCTACAAAAGGGAAGAGTGATTCTGTTGGGAACTCACATCATTAGGGCTGCCTCCTTGGTTTCAAATGGTGAGGCCACAGGTTTGCTTTTAACAGTTCAGGCAGACGCTGTCCAGAGCTTTGAAAGCAGTGCCGCCCAGAACTTTGGGCAAAGGAGGCACCGGAGGGAGTGGGTGGCAGGGCCCATGCCTGGCAGAGTTATGGGGGCAGAACTCCCAACAGAGTCCCATGAATCATACTACCATCCCGGTGAGTCTTGAGGTGGGACCCTAAGCCTTGAACATGGAAGTTGGAGCATTGAGTCAAAGAGACTTGTTTTTAAGCTTTAAGATCTAATGGATTTTACCTTGCTAGGTTTTGGACTTGGTACACCCCTTTCTTCTTTTTCTCTTTTTTGAACAAGAATGTCTATCCTGTGTCTTGTCATATTTTTAAAGCACATAACTTGTCTGATATCACTAGTTTATAGCTGGAGATGCATTTTGCCTCAGGATGAATCATACTTCCAGACTCACCCATATCTTATGTAGATGACATTTACCTAAAACTTAGGACTTTACAGTCTTTAGCACTGATGATTACATCATCAACTCTAAATTCCATAAGTTGAGACTTTGGGGTTATTAAGATGGAATGAAGATACTTTAAACATGTATTTATTGCAAATTAGTTCAAAATGAAAAGTAGACCTAAATGAGGAGTGCAAAACTAAAAAAAATTCTAGAAGATGGTATAGGAGAAAATCTAGGTGATTTGGGGATTGGCAAATGATTTCTTAGGTACTACACCAAAAGCGTGATTCACAAAAGAAAAAAAAATCTCATTAGATAGACTTCATTAAAATAAAAAACTTTTGCAGTGTAAGAGGTATTGTTAAGAGAATGAAAAGAGTAGCCACAGAATGGGAGAAAATATTTGCAAATATATATCTCATAAAGAACGTAAATCCAAAATACATAAAGAACACTTAAAATGCAACAGTAGAAAATAACAACCCAATTTTAAAACACACAAAAGATTGAACAGACACATCAAGAAGATATGCAGGCAGCCAAAACATGGAACCAATCCTACTGCCCATCAAAAATAGACTGGTTAAAGAAAATGTGGTATATGTACCCAATGGAATAGTACACAGTCATAAAGAAGGACAAAATCATGGACTTCTCAGCAAATTGGATGGAATTAGAGACAATCATTCTTAACAATGTATCACAGAAACAACTGAATACCACATGTTCTCACTCATGAGAACATCACTCATAATAGCACAGTGAAGGATCACCAGCTGTGGAACACTGCCAGGGGAGGGAGAAAAGGGTGGGGTGTAACAACATAAAGAGTACCTGATCCTAAATCAGGGTAAGTGGGAACCAGTTGGAAGTCCAAACTTTACTTGCACATAGATTACTTATGTACCTAATCCTGACTTGTACCCCACATCTTTAAAGTATCCAAAAAAGAAGAAGAAATGCAGGCAGCAAATGAGCTTATGCAAAGATATGCGATATCATACAGCATTAAATAACTTCAAATTAAAATAACAATGAAATGTCAGTCCACACCTATTTAAATGATTAAAAATTTTTTAAACTGACTATCAAATGCTGATGAGAATGTGAAAGCAACAGGAATTCTCATTCATTGCTAGTTAGAATGCCAACTAGTATAACCACTCTGAAAGCCAGTTTGACATTTTCTAAGAAAGCTAAAAATAATCTTATAATATGATCCAGCATTCTTTTTCCTAGGCTTTTACCAAAATGAGTAAAAACATGTTCACACAAAATCCACATTTGATATTTAGAGCTGCTTTATTCATAATTGCTGAAATCTGGACTCACGCTAAATGTTCTTTTTTTTTTGAGTTGGAGTCTCACTCCATCGCCCCGACTGAAGCGCAGTGGCACGCTCCCAGCCACCCCAGCCTCGACCTGCTGGGGCTCCTGCGATCCTTCCACCTCAGCCTTCCAAGTAGCTGGAATTACAGGTGCGCGCTACCATGCCCGGCTAATTTTTTTTAAATTTATTGTAGAGATGAGGTCTCGCCAAATTGCCCGGGCGGGTCTCGAACCTGCGGGCTCAGGCAATCCACTCACCTCAGCCTCCCAAAGCGTGGGATTACGGGCTGAGCCACCGAGTCCGGCTCTAAATGTTCTTAAAAGGTGAAGGACAAATTTTACACCCATACCATCGAAAATTGTTCACAGATAAAAATAAAAGTGTTGAGAGGATTCTGGGAATGTGGTGGAGTAGGAAGCACCAGGAATCTGTCTCCCTACCTAGACACCAACTGCACTAGCCAAATCTGTCTGTTGCAATAATTTGGAACCCGGTAGTCTATGAAGGGCTTATAACTTCTAAGGGAAGCCTTGGGTGGCAAATTGCAGTTAACTTCAGTTTCTATTTCAGCTCTCAGCACCAGCTACCCATCCTCCACTCTACAGCCTGTACCTGGGAGCTGTGCACATATTTCTGGAACAAACTGCACATTCGCTTACAGGAGGTAGGGAGAGCAAAACGGAATTTGTCCAAAAATATTGGTGGTCTGTACTCTGTTTACTGACTGTTGCTTCTAATTAGAGAGGTGCAAAGGGGCTGGTAGTTATGGTTGTTGCACATCTCCCTATTGTTGCAAGCCTCCCGGTACATGAATTTCAGGCTATTTAAAGGGCAAGTGAGAGAGGTCATGGAAGCTGGTTAGTCAGAGAAGGAGGGTCTTGAGGAGACTTAACACCTGCAGGAACACCCCCTGCACCACACCTGTTACATCATTGTTGGCTGCAAATGTGCTTAACGTGGTTAAGAACATCCTCGCAACCCAGAATATACTGCTAAAAGGGATTTTTGCTGCTTAAACGCAGGCACAGTAGCTTAACTAAATGTCCTAACTTGACCTTGGCTTATTATCGTATCATTAACATAGCATTTGTTTTGCAGTTTTACCCCGAGTGGGCTTGTCTGTGGTACTTATGGGTTTTATTCAAGATGGAGTAACCTTGGTCAAGGACCCACATGTGCAATAAAAATTGGGTCTCAGGAAGTAAGGGGCAGATGAGATGTAAATAAGAGAAACACCCTTCAGAAAATATATCATAAAAACCATAAACTCCTAGCGTGGGTTACCCATTTCGAGCCCCCTCTATTTTTCTGGAGAGCACTGTTGCTTAATAAACTCCTTCCTAGCCGGGCTCGGTGGCTCAGCCTGTAATCCCACACCTTGGGAGGCCGAGGTGAGTGGATTGCCTGAGCCCGCGGGTTCGAGACCCGCCTGGGCAACTTGGCGAGACCTCATCTCTACAATAAATCAAAAAATTAGCCGGGCGTGGTAGTGCGTGCCTGTATTTCCAGCTACTCGGAAGGCTGAGGTGGAAGGATCGCTGGAGCCCAGCAGGTCGAGGCTGCGGTGGCTGGGAGCGGCCACTGCACTCCAGTCTGGGCGATGGAGTGAGACTCCAACTCAAAAAAAAAAAAAAAAAAAAGATGCTCAAAGAGCTCATGGAAAATGACGACAGCATCAAGAGCATGAATGAAACAGAAATATCAACAAAGAGAAACCAAATAAACGTTATGAAGCTAACTGAAATGAGAAATTCAATAAAGGAATCAAAGGCAGAAATGAACAGGTAAAAGAATCAGCAAAGTTGAAGATAGGACAATGGAAATTTTCAAGTCTGAAGAACAAACAAATAAATAAATAATAGGTGGAGGAAAACAGAGCTGTGGGACACCATCAAGTGACCCGACATCTGCACTGTGGGCATCTCAGAAGAAGAGGAGACAGAGTATTTGAAGAAGTAATATCAAAAAACTTTCCCAATGTTATGAAAGGCATGAATATAAACATCCAAAACACATACTGAACTCAATGCAAGATGCATTCAAGCTCACACTAAGACTAATTTTAATCAAACTTTCCAAATAAAAAAGAGAACCCTGAAAATAGCAAGAGATAAGTGACTCGTCACAAATAAGAGATCCTAATATGATTATCACCAGATTTATCAGAAACTTTGGAAGCCAGAAGGCAGTGATCCAGTATATTCAAAGTGCTAAAAGAAAAAAAAAAAAAGGTCAAAAATCCTGTGTCCAATCAGGCACGGTGACTCATGAATGTAATCTCAACATTTTAGGAGGCCAAGGTGGGAGGATGGCTTGAGTCCAGGAGTTCAAGACCAGCCTACACAACATAGCAAGACCTCACCTTTACAAAAAAAAAAATTAACTGGGTGTGGTGGCACATTTCTGTAGTGCCAGCTACTCAGGAGGCCTGAGCCTGAGCCCAGGAAGCCAAGGCTGCAGTGAGCCATGATTGTGCCACCGCACTCCAGTCTGGGCAGCAGAGTGAGACCCTGACTCAACAATACCACCACCAACAACAACAAAAATCCTGTGTTTGGCAAAACTTCCTTTCAAATAGAGGGAGAAATTAAAATGTTCCCAGATAAACAAAAAAACAAGGAAATTCATTACCACTAGACCTGCTTTGCAAGAAATGCTGAGTGGAGTTATGCAAAGTGAAGCAAAATGACACTAGACAGTAACCTGAAAAAGTAAAGATCTCAATAAAGGTAATTATGAAAGCTAGTTTTGAGTAGGAGTCTCACTCTGTCGCCCACACTCAAGTGCAGTGGCATGCTTACGGCCACCACAGCCTTGACCTGCTGGGCTTCGGTGATCTTTCTGCCTCAGCCTTCCAACTACCTGAAACTACAGGTGCATGCCACCACACTCAGCTAATTTTTTAATTTATTGTAGAGACGAGGTCTTGCCAAGTCACCCTGGTTGATCTCCAACCCTTGGGCTCAGGCAATCCTCTTGTCTCTGCCTCCCAATGTGCTGGGATTATAGGTGTGAGCCACCACGCCTGGCCTGCTTTTGTCTTCTACATGATTTATGAAACTAATATGTTTAAAAACAACAAGTATGGTCCAGGCTCTGGTTTTTTTTTTGAGACCAGCCCAGGCAATTTGGAGCGACCTCGTCTCTACAATAAACCAAAAATTAGCCAGGTAATTAGCCAGATAGTGCGTGCCTGTAGTTTCTGCTACTTGGAAGGCTGAGGTGGAAGGATCAATGGAGCTCAGCGGGTCGACACTGGAGTGGCCGTGAGTGTGCCACTGCACTCCAGCCTGGGCGACGGAGTGAGACTCCGACTCAAAAACAAAACAAAACAAAAGGCCGGGTGCAGTGGCTCAGTCTGTAATCCCAGCACTTTGGGAGGCCGAGGTGAGAGGACTGCCTGAGCCCACGGGTTCCAGAGCAGCCTGGGCAACTTGGCGAGACCTCATCTCTACAATAAATCACAAAAACCAGCTGGATGTGGTGGCGTGCGTCTGTAGTTCCAGCTACTTGGAAGGCTGAGGCAGAAGGATCGCCTAAGTCCAGCAGGTGGAGGCTGCGGTGGCCATGAGCGTGCGGCTGCACTCCAGCCTGGGCGACAAGAGTGAGACTCCAACTCAAAAAACAAACAAACAAACAAAACAAAACAAGACCAAAAAAACCCCAAGTGATCTGAAAGCTATTATTGTTATAACTATGGTTTGTAACATGATGTTTCTACATAGTTTAAAAGACTGATGTATCTAAAAATAATTAATAGTTTATGATTTGGGGAACATATTTATAAATATGTTTATAAATATAATGTAAATTAACATATTTATAGAGATGTATCTTGGTGACAACAGTTAAAAGGGATAAAGAGGAATCTGTAATGGAGCAGAGATTTGTATGTCATTGAAATTAAAGTGGCATAAGTTCAAATTAGAGTATTATAATGTTATGGCAGTAAATGTAACTCCCATAGTAATCACAAAGAAAACAGCTATAGAATATGCACAAAGGGATTTTAAGGTGGCCCGGGAGAGGCCTGGAGGAGCAAGTGGTGGCCAGAAGAGCGAGGGACGAACCGGGAGCCATGCCCTGCTGAGGGAGGGCCGAAAAGCCGCCTCCACCACCCCCGATGCCGGGTGGGGTGGGAGGGTCGGGAGCCACTGCAGCAGCCACCACCTCCAGAGTGGGGGTCTTTCGTCGTGGACGCCCGGCTGCCCAGGATGAGGGTTTCATCACCTTACATGGTTTTGAACCAATGAGGCTGTATTCCTTAAAAAGACAGACAGCCCATTGTATGAACTATAGAGTTTGTGGACAGATTTATATTGGGTTCATAGTGGCATAATGCATGCAGACACCTGCGAGTTCCCCTACGTTCTTTTTTTTTTTTTTTTTTTTTAGTTGGAGTCTCAATTTTTCGCCCAGCCACGACCTGCTGGGCTCCGGCGGTCCTTCCGCCTCAGCCTTCCGAGTAGCTGGAACTACAGACGCACGCTACCACACCCAGCTAGTTTTTTTTTTTTTGGTTATTTATGGTAGAGATGAGG
>CAUYQG010179835.1:0-36556 GCA_963574415.1 Tarsius wallacei | reverse complement strand
GCGCCTTGGGAGGCTGAGGTAAGTGGATTGCCTGAGCCCGCGGGTTCGAGACCCACCTGGGCAACTTGGCGAGACCTCATCTCTACAATAAATCAAAAAAATTAGCCAGGCATGGTAGCACGTGCCTGTAGTTCCAGCTACTTGGAAGGTTGAGGCGGAAGGCTCGCCGGAGCCCAGCAGGTAGAGGCTGCGGTGGCCAGGAGCGGCCACTGCACTCCAGTCTGGGCGTCAGAGTAAGACTCCAACTCAAAAAAAAGAAAAGAAATATCTATTCAATATACGTTTCTCTGAGTCTTAATCATTTCGTGACTGAAGCCCCTTACATGAACCCTCTGGCCCTCCCACACCTCCTCTGTCCTCAGCCTTGCACATCCTTGCACAGGGGACACCTGGAACTTTGGTGTCCCCTGAGGTGCCGCACTGTCAGTTTCTGGTTAAGCTGGGAACTGTCCCAGAGTTTGCCTTGGGTGGCGGCCAGAGAGGCCACGACCAGAGCCCTTTGCCTGGCATTTGACTTGCCTTTGTCCTTTATCTTCATTCAGGGGCAGCTGGACTCTGTTGTTAGGAGTACGGGACCCGAGGGGCCAGGCTTCCCAGACTCTGCCTCCCCCACTTGTTCCCTGGACTGGAGGCATGTGTCTCTATTTCCTCATTTGTAAATAGGTCTGAAGACAACGGCGCCAACCTCATAGGAGCATTGAGAGGGTTGAAATGGCTGGTACACAGCACCTGGCACACCATCTCTTGCCAGAAACGCTTAACCATGGGGGTGGGGGTGGGAAACACAAGGCTCAGAGAGGTGAAGCAACTAGCTCAAAGTCACACTGCAAGAGAACGGCAGAGTGGCACCTGAGCAGAGCTTCCTCTGCCACACTCACCCTTGAGGAGGGTTGGAGGCCGGTGTCTCCCAGGTGACGGAACTTCTTGTGCCTGGTCCTGAGGTCGGGGCACATAATAGGAAAACTCAAGGTTCCTGCCGACCTTTAACCTGAAGAGACCTGGGCTCTGTGGGACCAGAAACGCTACCAATCAACCCGTCCATGGCTGGATGTCTGAGCCCGCTCCTAGGCAGGACACCCTGCCCTCTGGTCTTGCCAGAACCCTGCAGCCTGTAGACACCCAAGAGCCACGGCCTGGCCGCACCCAGAGCTCATCCGCTAACTCGCATCCTTGGGACCCAGACTGGGTTCTTTCCACTGTGTCACCTTTGTGCCCCGAATCCAGCACACCTGCTCCCTCCACTGACACAGCAAAAGCAGAGAGAGCTAAGTCCGTCCTTCAGTGAAGTCCATGGCTCTGTGCCAGGCCCTTTGCCCACTATCAGGTTAGGGGTGCTCCCACCCTCCGGGGTGGTGTGAGGTGCTCAGGAGTTCAGCCTGGGCCAGCCGCAGGTATTCCAGCACCTCTCCCTGCCAGCTGCCTGGCCCTGAGCCGTAACTGCACCATTCCAGACTTCTGCTTCTGCATCTCTAAAGTGCAACAACAGCCATAAACCCCGCCTCATGAGCCAGCCAGGAGGAACACAGGCAGGCGTCCTTGGTGGGATGGTATTTTAGGTATCAGCTTGACTGGATTAAGGGTGCCCTGAGGGCTGGTAAAGCATTCCTTCTGGGTGTGTCTGTGCAGTATTTCCAAAGGAGATTGGCATGTGGATCCATGGACCAAGGAGGGAAGATTCTCCCTCCCTGTGGGCGTTACCTTCCAAGAGGCCAGGGGCCCAGGTGAGACTAAAAAGGCCATTTCCCTCTCTCCTGTGGCTAGACATTCTTCTTCTCCTGTCCTTAGACTCAGAACTCCAGGCTTTTGGGCCTTTGGACTCCAGGACTTATACCAGCACACCTCCTGCCAACCCCTGGTTCTCAGGCCTTTGGCCTCAGGCTGAGAATTACACCATCAGCTTCCCTGGTCCCAAGGGAACTTTCAGGTTTGGGCTGAGCCACATTATTGACATGCCAGCATCTCCAGCTTGTGGATGGCCTGTGGTGGGACTTCTCAGTCAGGTGAGCCCGTTCCCCTAGAAAACCGCCTCTCATCTATCTCTACCCATCCATCCATATTCTGTGTGTATAGAGAGAATGTACACATACTGTGTCTCTATGGAGAACCCTGACAAATACCATCATTTTGGTTTTGAGCTCCAACACTTGAAAATTATGTGGCCCTGTACATGCTTCCTTAAGCCGAGTCTTGGTTTCCTCATATGTTAAAACAACAACAACAACAAACAAAACAAAACAAAACAAAACTAACTTAGAGACTTCTGGTCAAGTTGAAAAGAGATAACATATGAAAACGTCATCACAGTGCTGAAAATGATGATCAGTTCATTGCTCTTAGATACACTGTTACCAAGTCACTTCTTGGCATTTACTCTACACACATATAATTCCCCATGAGTAAGAACCAATCAGTAAGTTCATTACTCTTAGACACATTGCTACCAGTAGTAATTCCACATGGCTGGCTCCATAGTCTCTCTATACTGTGTTGTCCTGCCATGTCTGGCTTATATTCCAGCACATTTTTCCTCGCCATTTTTAGTGGTTGTTCATATTCTGTCTTTTTGGTGATGTATTTCATTTGACTAGTTGGTTTTTTTTCCAGTACTAGAAAAAATTCTGCAATAAGACATATGGGCAAATAGTCGCTCCAGCGTTCGGATTTTTTCCTTAGCGTGGGTCCAAGAAACAGAGTCACTGTGCCAAAAGGACATGCACAGAAACCTCGTGTGATGTTTTCAGTTTCTCGTTGTGTCTGGATGTTCCACGATCCATGAGAGCGTACAGACTCCACTCTGGGAAACACGCGAGAGCCTGGCCCCCCTCCAGCGTCAGCAACCGGAGCCTCTTGGTGGAGTTCTCTCCTTACTCTCCTCCTGCGACACTCCCTCCCTTGGGGATGCTGTCTGTCTCCTGTCTCGGAGCTCACTCGATCACTCATTCATTTGTTCACTCAACGCTTAATTCTCTCTTTTAAAAATTTATTTTATTCTAAAGATGTGGTGCACAATACAGGATCAGGCACACAGGTTGTCATCACACAGGTGAGGTTTGGCCTCCCTTTGGTCCCCACTCTGCCTGGCTTGAGATCAGGCTCTCTTATTAATGTTATGTGTCTCCCCTCCCTTCCCTGGCAGTTTCCGGCTCCTGCCAATCCCTTTCTTACAGTATTATGGCAAGTGTTCAGGGTCTGCTTGTGAGTGAGAACATGTGAACTCTAAATCCATCCAAGTTGCAGCAAAGCCCGTGATTTTCTTCTTCTTTATGAATGCTTAATTCTCAATCCTCACCTTAGTCTTCTTTCTTTTGTCTTAACAGCTTCGTTGAGGTGTGATTTACACACCATAAAATGTTCTCAATCAAGCATAAAATTAAAGGGTTTTTAGTATTGTTGTAGAGCTGTGCAACCATGACCACAATCTGATTTTGAAACATTCCCGTCTCCGCAAAAGAGACCTGAGGTCCATTTGTAGTCATTACCCCCTTCCAACCCCTCACAGCCACTAATCTATGTTCTGTCTCTCTAGATCACAGATTAGCCTTTACTGGACATTTAATAAAATTGGGATCACACAGTATGAGATCTTTTGTGTCTGGCTTCCTTCACTCAGCAGGGTCTCATTCGGTTGCCCAAGCTGGAGTGCAATTGTTCGTTTATAGTTCACTACAGCCTCCAACTCCTAAACTCAAGAAATCCTCCCACCTCAGCCTCTTGAGAAGCTGGGACTACAGGTGTGCATCACCATGCCTGTTTAATCTATTTTTAATTTATGCAGAGACAAGGGTCTCTCTATGTTGCCCCCAGACTGGCTTCCAACTCTCAAGCTCAAGTGCTCCTCCTACCTCAGCCTCCCAATGCACTAAAAACATCACATTTTTGACATGTATCCTGTCATATCAGCCTTCTTATGGATAAAACTTTTCACCTGGCCTCCGTGATAGTGTGCTCATTTTGTTTCCTCTACTTTTCTGTTGCTCTTTCTCCCAGAGCTGAGACTAGGGTGAGGAGAATGAGACACTTGCCTTGGGAGCAAAATCAGAGAGTACCGAAAACTCAGTCACCAAAGTAAATAATATTTAATTAGCTGAAACCACAAGTGTATGCCACCTTGCTCAGCTAATTTTTAAAATTTCTATAGAGATGAGAGGTTTCACATGCCTTTCCCAGGCTGGTCTCAAACTCCTAGGTTCAAGTGATCCTCCCAACTTGGCCTCCCAACGTGCTGGGATTTCAGGCGTGAGTCACTGCATCTGGCCTTAATACAATTATTTTGAAAATCAAAGTGAATGCAAAACGTCCAAGACAAGCACAATGTCAACATTTTAAATAAAGTCAGGACCAAAGGAGACTGGGAAGAGGAACAGGTGAATGAGGTGAGTCTTGCAAGTGCAGGGCCAGACCCCCAGAGGACGTTTTCTATACCACACCATCTGAAGCACAGCACTCTGTGACCTCTCACCCTGCTTTAACTTTTCTTCCTAAGACTTTTAGCATTATCAGACCCTTGCACGTTTCTGTGTTTGTGGGGTGTGTGTAAGGGGTGGCCCCTTTTTGAAAATGAGCTAGACAAGTGGGCATAGCCAGGCCAAGGCACAAATCCTTTAGAGTCTTCCCTTAGATTACAATCCATGAAACTACTGTGTCAAAATCCAAGGCACAAGAACCAAATGCAATGCACATTTTAAAGTCTCTTGGTGTTTGATGTTTCACACCGTGGTGACTCTGCGAAGGCTGTCTGCTTCACATCCTCGGAGAGCCTTGGATGGCAAACCGGATTTCCGAACTTTATTCTGAGGCCTGGAGAACTTCAAGGCAGAGGAACACCAATGTCCCCCATCACTATCGCGCACACCCCCACCCAGCACCAGAGAGCAAAGGGAACGCTAAGGTTCACTTCTCCCGGTTTTCTGTGGAGTGCCGGATGGTTCACCTTCTCAGCTTTGCTCACCACACAATCTCTGTTGCTCTTACAACTCCACCGCTGCAGCATGGAAGCAACCACAGGCACTCTGGAAACAGGTGAGTGTGACTGTGTGACAACAAAACTCTATTCACAAAAACAAGCAATGGGCCAGATGTCCCATGGGTCCAAATTTGCTGCCTCCTGCCTTAGCGTGTTCGTGTCAGCTCGATGAATCTCTGAGTTAATACTTGCTGCAGAAATCACCTGGAATGTTCCTCAGGTTTAGTAGAACTGCTTTGCTCAGAACTTTTTCCAGACACTGTAAGCGCTGCACACACACTCAACAGTGCCCAGCAGAGCATGCTCAGGTACATGCAAGGAGAGGTCTCTGAAAGCTAGGTGCAGGGAAGGGGCACAGAGGAGACAAGTGGCCGACTGTCTGTGCAGAACAGCAGATGGCACAGGCAGGAAGTGAAAGGCCAGAGGAAACCGGCCAGTGTGCAAAACACTGTTTCCCATGAAGATGACACTTCCTTCTCCCTGCCCCCTGCCTCCTCCTCTATCTTCATGAATAGCACCATCAAATACCCACTTGCTGCTTATGCTAGATGACACCTGGATAATTCGTCCTCATCTTCCCTACCTCCTTCATTCACCTGGAGACCCACATCCAGGGATTCCATTTCAGAAGACAACCCTAATTTGGTCCACTCTATTCCCACTGCCGTCCTCCTGGTCCAGGCCCTTGTGTTCTCCCTCTTGGACCTCGGCCTGACAACTGGGTCTCCCTACAGTCAGTCTCCATCCTCCAGTCCACTTCTCTACAGCCTCCCCGGCATAGTCCTTCTCAAAGGCAAACAGTGCAATCGCATCACTGCTCAATAGCCTTGTGAGGTAGCAGGTAGACATGAGCTGGAGAAGCCCACCTCTGAGAGATCTTGTCTACAGCCACACCTCAGACCACCTAGTCTCGGCGTAATCCCTGCCCCAAGTTCCTTGTCCTAGATCAAGAGCTCCTTTGTCTTGTATAACCACAGCATCCTATCTAGAGCGGAACTGCGTGCAGCCAGAACTTTCCAGACTTGCACACATGTGCATTGGAAGTTTAAGACTGTACTCTTGTAGCCTTGTGTTATTACCATATCATTAGCATTGTGGTTTCCACCCCACTGTGGTTTCGCTTAAGCGTCCATGGGAAACCCACATGCACAGTTCCAAAAATCAGAGCACCCAAGAACTGTCCTATCAAGTTACGGAAAAGGTAAATTGACAGGAGAGGAATCAGGAAACAGGAAGAGGAAACCCCTTGAAGCAGAAGCCCACAGTTAATTTGGGACTGATTCCCTCTCAGACAGCCTGCCCAATTTTCCTTGCTACACAGAGTATAACTTTGCTTTTAATAAAGGCTTCGCTTGCGCCTGCAATAGTTGGTGTTGCGTTTTCAATTATTTGGCAATGGGCCACAAGAACTGAGAACCACAACGCAGACCTTGCTAGCCCAGTAGCAGCCTTAGGTGTTAGCTAGATGTTTTTACATTAAGCATCAACCTAAAAAAAATGAGGACATCCAACAGAAAGAAAAGCAATATATCGAAGAACTTTCATGTTTATTGCTGCATTATTCACAATAGCCAAGATACACAAGCAATCTAAGTGCCCATCAGTGGCTCGATGGGTAAAGAAAATATGGTGCTTATACTCCATTACCCAACCATAAAAAGAAATGAAACTTTGTCATTTGCAACAACATGGAACATGGAAAAGAACTGGAGGCCATTATGTTAGGTAAAACAAGCTAAGCACAGAAAGACAAATATCGCATGCCCTCATTTATATGTGGGAGCTTGGGATCCTGAATGCCATGAAGGCAGCCTGGAAAGGAAAGGAAGTGGGGGGAGGAGAGGAAGGGAGGAGAAAGCAGTATAAATGTATTTAACACCACTGAACGAGACACTTAAAAATGGAAAAGATGGTGAGTTACAGCTGGGTGGTGTGACTCACACCTGTCACTCCAGCATTTGGGTGGCAGAGGCGAGAGGACTCCCTGAGCCCAGGGGTTCGAGACCAGCCTGAGCAACTTGATGAGACCTCATCTCTACAACAAATCAAAAAAATTGGCCGGGTGTGGTGGCGCACCCGTAGTTCCAGTTACTTGGAAGGCTGAGGCAGAGGGATTGCCTGAGTCCAGAAGATTGAGGTTGCAGTAGCTGTGACCATGCCCCTGCACTCCAGCCTGGGTGACAGAGTGAAACTCTGATTCAAATAATAACTTTTTTAAATGGTAAGTTATATACGTACATTTTGCCTCAAATAAAAATTAATTTTAGAAAAGAGATTTTTAAAAGTTGGCTGTAAAAAAAGAAAGAAAGAAGAAAGGAAGACGGGAGTAGGAGACAAGCACAGCACTGCGAGTGCCCACTCACGGTGCCTGTTCTGGGGCATATCGCACCCGTGACATCTCCGCATCCACCTGGGACGTGGCCTGCAGACACAGCTGGCTCCCAGCATAGAGTCCACGGCGTTCCTCCAACCCCCACCCCATCACTGCCCTGGAGTGCAATCTCCCCCGCCAGGAACACCCTTTGCCTGCTGACTTCGCCTGACCGATTAATTACTACACACTGTTTTAGGATTTGCCTCCATCTGACTTTTCCTATGCAGCCCTTAGGGGCAGCTTCAGGCAGAGTTCCCATTCCCCTCTGGAGTTCCAGTTGCTTCCTTCCAGTGCCTGGTGCCAGTGTGAACCGAGTGAATAGATGGCAACCAGCAGCCATTTGGGAGAGCTGATATTGACCAGATCCAGTTGCACTTGTTGGTTTGAGTGACTCTACAAAATTAACCATCGAAAAACCGAAAGGAAAACTGCACTTTGTTGTGCCATTAAGTAACCAGATTTCCAGGGAACTGCTCACGTCCCCAGGGAGAAAATGACCTTTGATCACCTTTCGGTTCAAGTGCTTCTGTGTGCTACCTCCTGTGATACAGCAGCACTGTATGAAAGGGCAAACAGGGTTCAGAGAAGTCAAATAACTTGCCTGAGGTCACACAGCCAGGAATTGAGACTGAAGTTTGGCAGCTGCCCCTGCCCTTGATCTTTTCCCACACTCGGCTACCTGCCAGATTGGGAGAAGCTGCGGTGCAATTGCAGAGCCACACTCCTCTTGAAGGTTAGAGGGTCTTATTTGTAAGAACTGGGAACGGGGCGGCGGCGTGGGGGGGGAGGACGACGACGACGACAACGACTCTAGAGGCCTCCTAGCCCCGTCACCACCTGTTGGCATTCTGACCTTTTAGAAACTCGCATGTCGGGAGAATCTGAAGAGGGAGAACACACTCTCAGCGTCAGAAACCCTAAGTTGAGTTGTATTGCGTTGGCTGGGAACCTTCTGGAAGCACTTTAAGCAATAAGCTTCTTGCTTGACATACAGTGTCTGGTGGCTGCCGGCCTAGCCCACAGTCTCAAATCAACACCTCCTTTCTGGCAGCGAAATAGATTTCCTACCTTCTAGGCTTAAATGGAAGGAAGCTGACATTCTTTCTCCAGGGAGCTTCATCTTACCTTCAAGGCATCTGGGACCCAGGTTTTTAACCTGGGTGCCCTCCTCTGTGTGCTGGCAAACTCATTCTTTCGAATGAATTTGAATTCATTCATTCATCACCACGAGGCATTTCTACCTTTGGGGGTGTCAGGCCCAGAGTTGCTGCTCCTCACCAAGGCAAAAATCAACAAATCTCATGTTTCTTCTGGCTCTGGTTTTGGTGAAACAACACCTGCTGGGATTTTCATTAGAACTGAAAGCCAGACTAATTGTTTCAAACATGGAAACCGGAAACCAGCCTTCCCTTTGCTTGGTACCCACAGAGACCAAATTAAGGCAAAAGAGAAAGATGCAAGGAGACCTGGCTATGCAGGCAGAGTAGAGAAAGCAAGGCAGCCCAGAGGACTGTGGAATTTGCAGATGTCTGAATAATTTGAGGAAAAACTAATAGTGACTTACCATTTTCTTTTGACCAGGAACAGAGCCCTCCCTTCATGAAGGCCTGCAGGGATGTGACTAGAATGAATAGGCCTGTGGTTTGTAATCGTATCCATTTTACTCAGTGGGTGCAGCCAGAGTGCTTGGCAAACAAACCAACAATTATAAACTGCACATTTAAAATGTCAGAAGGGAAGTAAGAAAAATGTTTGCAGCATTTTCTGGGAATGTGTTTATTTGATTTTGCTTCCTTCTAAATTTTCAAGGATTTTTTTTAATGTGCTTTTGTTTTTCTCATCATGGAAGCATCATTTCAAAGCAGAAACTAAACTTTACTTAAAAATAAAGCGCTTGCAATAATTTGCAGCTTTCAAATTGCCTTCCAATTCTATGCAAAGTAGCGCACATTCTATTTTGCTCAATAATCCTTTTGAAGTCACACTGATAATCTTATTTGGCATGACATGTTCGGATATGCTTTGCTAATACATAATCGTAAATACTTAAAAATGCCAAATTAATAAACTCATAGAAATACAACCTACCAGGGCTGAATCAGGAAGAAACAGAGAACCTTAGCCCATCTATAACTAGTAAGGAGATGGAAGCCACACTCAAACACCGCCCAACAAAGGAAAGCCCAGGACCTGACGGATGCACCGGAAAAAATTTGACCAGATATTTAAAGAACAGTTAACACCCATCCTTCTCAAACTCTTCCAAAGAGCCAGAGAAGAGGATACTCTTAAACTTATTCTATGAGGCCAGAATTTCCTTGATACCAAAGCCAAAGACACAAAAAAAGAAAACTACAAATCAATATCCCTGATTAATACTGATGCAATAATCCTAAACAAAATCCTAGCAAACCAAATTCGACAACACACTAAAAGGATCATACGTCATGAGCAGGTGGAATTTATACTTGGAATACAAAGATATTCAACATATGAAAATCGGTGTAATGAAATGGAGGACAAAAATCACATGATCACCTCAATAGATTCAGAAAAAGCATGACAGGATTCATTCTACTTTCTTGATAAAAACACTCAACAGCTAGGCATAGAAGAAAATCACAACAACATAATAAAAGCCATACGTGAAAAGTCCACAACTAACATCACCCTCAATGGAGAAACAATGAAAATCTTTCCTCTAGGATCAGGGACAAGGGAAGGATTCCCACCCTCACCACTGCTGATAGCGGGCTGCCAAGATCTGCACTGTGGTCCTTGGTACTTATGTCTCGTTGACAAAGAATTGAGAATGTGACACAAACAATTGCAAATGTAAGCCACTGGTTTATTAAAAACAAGAGTATAGTCTGTGCAGTGCAAAAGACAGAGCAGGCTGTCCTAGAGAGAATCAGCCCGGAACCAACTGTGGGCTTTTGTTTATGAGGTTTCTTAGTTTCTTTTTCTACTTCTCCTCCTGTCAATCTGCTTCTTTTCATAATTTGATGAGTTGGTCCTGAGCAAATGGCCTTTGAGGACTGCCCATGTGGATTTCCCATGAGTACTAATAAACAAAACTTACGGAGGGGTCAAAACCACAATGATGAAGAATGCTAATGATATGGTAATAACCCAAAGGTCATATGAAGACAGTCTTAGGCTTCCAATGAGCGTGCATGCAGGTCTGGAAAGTCCCTAGTGGGTAAAGTCCGGCTTAGGCAGGATTCTGCAGCAACAAGACAGAGTGACCTTCCATCTAGAATGAGGAACTTGGGGTGGGGCTTGGGCTGAAACTGAGTGGTCCAGGGTGTGACAGGAGGCAAGATACTCCCAGAAATGTCCCCTCCTGCTCATGTCTAGCTGCTACTTAACACTACTATTCCACATAGCACAAGAAAAATAAATAGAAGACATAGGAATTGGAAAAGAAGACTTAGTTATTTCTATTTGCAAATGACATGATCTCATATGTAGAAGACTCTAAAGATTTCCCAAAAAACTACCAGAACTAATGAACAAATTCAGCAAAGTCTCAGGATACAAAAATCAACACTCAAAAATCAGTTGAGTTCCTGTACATTAGCAATGACCAATCTGAAAAGAAATTTAAGAAAACAATCCCATTTACTATAGCATCAAGAAGAATAATATAGGAATAACTGTAACCAAAAAGGCGAAAAAATTGTACACTGAAAAGTACCAACATTACTAGGAAGAAATCAAAGATAAAAGTAAATGAAGAAACATCTCCTATTTTTGGATTGGGAGATATAATACTTTTTCAATACTGAGTCTTCAGTAATTCCACTTTGGGGTATATATCTAAATGAATTCAAAACAGAAAAACAAATGTTCATCATAGCAATATTTACAATAGCAAGTAGTGGAAGCAACCAATATTCATCAATAGATGAATGGATAAGGAAAATGTTATATATACACACGATGGATTATTATGTTGCCTTGAAAAGGAAGAAAATCCTGTCACACACTGCAACATGAAAGAACTTTGAGGATCTTAGGCTAAGCACAATAAGCCAGCCACAAAAACAAATACTGTAGTATTCTATTCAAATGAAGCATGTAATGTCAAAATCATAGAAACAGAAAGTAGAAAGGTGCTCCACAAAGGGTGGGGCGGGAGAGAGAGGAAAGTAATGTCTAGTGGGTGTTGCAATTTCAGGGTTGCAAAATGAAAAAGGTCTAGAGATCTGTGTCACGAGTAGTGTGAATGTACTCAACACTGCTGAACTGCACACATAAAAATGGTTAAGATAATTAACCTTTATGTGTTTTTATCATAATAAAAGAGTGGAAAAAGTGAACACACCTTTTTATGAGATAGTTACATAAAAAGACAAATTCCATTAAGCCTTTGGGCAGGAACATCACAAAGTCCAAGTGAGGAGATTTGGATGAAGAATGCTTATTATCAATGCCGTGACATGTTTTCAAATCTCAGTAATAATGAACACATTCCATACTGCTGGCTCCAAGAATGGTGTTTAACTTATGATTCAGAAGACTCTTGAGCTTGTGGTTTCTAGAATCATTTCTCGTTGGGACTATGTCAAATAGACAAATGCTAGTATCTCAGAATCTTCTGGTTCAAAGTGACTCTACCTTGAGTCTGCCTCATGGTCTCCACTTGAATGACCTGCCATTCCAAGACAAGCAAGAGACTGTTGATAGTGACCCATCTAGTGTAAGAAGCAATAATTTGCCATGATTTTTTCTTTTGAAACATCTTTTCATACATTATCTTATTTCATTTTCATATGAAGTTTAGAATTTATACTTATTGTGGGTTGAGTTGTGTCTCCTCAATTAATTACAAGGGCAATTAAGTTAAGATGAGGCCATTGGGGTGAGCCCTCATCCAGTACGACTAGTATCCTTATAAAAAGAGACAGAGACACACACGGAGAGCACCATGTCACGACAGAGGAGGAGATTGGAGAGACAGGGCCATAAGCCAAGGGATGGTGAGAATCTGTCAGCAGAAACACTATCAGAAGCTAGTAGAGGGAAAAAAGGAATCTACCCAGAAGACACATGGCCCTGCGATAATCTTGATTTCGAACTTCCAGCTTTCAGAACTATGAGAGAATAAATGTCTGTTGTTTTAAGCCTTGTTGTAGTACTTTGTCATGGCAGCCCAAGCAACTTAATCCAGTACTGTTTCTGCTTGCTCTATGACTGTTGTAAGCCATCAGTCAATTCAGCTTCTTTCAAGTCCACCAGCTGTCATTGTTCTCCTCATCTAAGTCAGATTCCTGCTTTTAACTTAATATCCATTCATATCCTAAACTCTCCTGCCCCTTCCTTCTTCACAGTTTTCTGGCAGAACCCCAGGTATGGATGGTCCTAACTCTCCACTTTCTTTTCTGTCTTGTAGACAGGCCAGCACAAGGGATGAATTCTGTAATGGCTAATTTTATGCATCAATGTGACAGGGCCTCAGGGTACTCACATTTAGTCAAACATTATTCTGGGTGTTTCTAGGAGAGTGTTTGGGGTGAGATTAGCATTTGAATCAGTAGACTGAGTAGAGCAGATTGCTCTCCCCAATGTGAGTAGGTCTTGTCCAAGCAATTGAAGGCTTAAAAAGAAAGAAGTGCTGATTCTCCCCAAAATATGAGGAAATTCCTGCTACCTGACAGTTTTAAGCTGCACCATTGGGGTTTTGTTTTTTTGTTTTGTTTTGTTTTGTTTTTGGTCTCCTTGCCTGTGGATTTAAACTATCAGCTCTTTCTGGGTCTTGAGCCTGCTGACTTTCAGATGGAAACCACACCATCGGTGCTCTTGGATCTTAGGCCTTTGGACTCAGACTAGAACTACACTATTGACTCTGCTGGTTCTCCTGCTTGCCAGTTGCAGATCTTGGCACTAATTAGTCTCCATAATTGCGTGAGATGATTCCTATAATCTATCTATCTATCTATCTATCTATCTATCCATCTACCTATCTATCTACTTATCTCTACCTTTTACCAGTTTTGTTTCTCTAGAGAACGTTGGCTAATATAGATTTAATTATACCAACATGAGTGGCAGTGCTATCTGAAATTTCACTCTCCCAAAAGTGTTTTGTTGAGCCCACTTTGTTTCCTTTAATCCACTAGCCTCCCCGTCTATCCCTTGTTCGCAGAGTAAGGTGAGTGCTACAGTATCCAACTTAAGCCACTCTACCAGTCCATGCCCCCATTTTCTAGCTATGGTGAGTGTCGTCGATACGGTCTCTCAGTTGCTTTCTTTTCTGCAGAACTGCCCCCAGCCAACAGGAGCACCTTGCTGGGCAGGCCACCAAACTCAGACTCAGCCAATAACTGTCTAGTACAGGTTCCCTTGCCTAAAGGTGGAGCAGGAATCGACTACAGCAGTGACTCCCTTATTTATTTATTTATTTGAGTTGGGGTCTCATTCCGTCGCCCAGGCTGGAGTACAGTGGCACGCTCACAGCCACCCCCACATCGACCTGCTGGGCTCAGGTGATTCTTCCACCTCAGCCTTCCAAGTAGCCAAAACTACAGGAACGCGTTACCACGCCCAGCCAATTTTTGGATTTGTTTTAAAAATGAGGTCTCGCCCAGTTGCCTGGGTTGTTCTCGAACCCATGGGATCAGGCAATATCCTCACCTCGACCTCCCGAAGGGCTGATAGTACAGGCTTGAGTCACTATGTCTGGCCTGTGACTCCTTCATTTAATACCCCAAAGACCTTGTGGTTAGTTACTCAAGTAACAACATGCTGAGGACAAACATATGGACTTTGCAGCAACTTGGATGGATTTAGAGTGTCATACTCAGTGATCTATCACAGAAACAAAGAACTGAGTACCATATGTTCTCACTCATGAGTGGACCTTGAACAATTATCATAATACTATAAGAAAGGGATTGGCAGTAGTGGGAAACTGCCAGGGGTGCAGGGGTAGGATTGGCAGCTGAGGAAAACTGCCAGGGGAGAGAAGGGTACACCTCATCAAATCAACAAGGGTACCTGCATAATGAACATTTGTATACGTAATCCTGAATTGTACCCCACATCTTTAAAATAAAGAAAAAAGAAAAGAAAAGAAAAAATATGAATTGCAAAAAACCAAAACCAAAAACAAAAACACCTGCACTGGAAGAAAGTAACAATCAGATGTTTCAAGTTTCAAGTGCTTTGGATACAGGGTCTGGGTTGATGCTGATATTCAGAAGTCCAAAACATCATCCTGTCTCTCAGTTACCACAGACCATATGAGAGTCAGATAGAAAACAGAGTTCTGGCCAGGTGTGTCTCATGGTGGGTACACTGAGTTCACAAGCCCCCCACCCCTTCGTGGTCATTCCCCTGGGTCCTAAATATATGCAGGAAGGACACACTCACACTTAGCCCATGGAAGGACCTTCATTTCGGCTCTTGGACCTGAAGAGTAAGGGTTGGTATGGTGAGAAATACCAACTCAACTAGAACTTCCAACTCCTGCCAAGATGCGGAACGAGAAACTATATTACATCCCAGGGGAATGGCATGGGGCTAGTGCCACCCTCCAAATCTTGAAGCATCCAGGAGTGGTGGTGACTGTCATGGACCACAGACTCACTAGTCTGATCCTAAAAAGTATTGTGTAGATCATAGTAGAAGACCCTGGGACTTTAGAAACATAGCCAAGTCATAGGTCCGATTGCAGTTGTTGCCTGGTGTTGTAGCTTCTCTCGTGCAAATTAATACAGCTGTGGTCATATTGAATGCAGTTAATGATTAGCAGGTGGGTTTGTTACTGATCAGAAAGGAAGGTTAGAAGCAGTTTGCATTCACATAGGGTGAGAACTAGATCAAAATGTCTAGACCAGACAGCTCCTCTAGGTTCCAGACCTGCATATTCAACTGTGTACCTGATACTGCTACTTGATGACTCACAGAGTCTTCAGTTTCCCCTGCAAACTTTTATCCTGTCACCAGCCCCATGAGTGCCCCAACAGCTCTGTAGATAGTCCCCCAGCTCCTTTGCTTAGCTAGAAACTTCAGTGTCACCCTTGATGTTCTTCCCTTTTAACCTCATCGATCCATCAGCAACTCATATTGACTCCACACCCAACTGTCTCTTCACTCTCGTCTCTCGCTGGCTACATCCCCAGCCCAGCCTTCATTACTCTCCTGCCAGTTCGTCTCCTGGTGTTTCCCATTGTGCTTTGAGGACACTCTGCAATTCTATCATATCCCCCCCTTAATGTTCAGCCAGCCGCTTCTTTGTGCTTGTCCTAGCACTTGTCACTCTTGATAGTCACTCTGTCTATTGACTTGGAGTTGGGTTGCCTTCCCCAGGATAACATAAGCCCAGCACCAGTTGAGGCCATGTGATGTGCTGTTCATCATTATTCCTAGTAATGGGCATGATGCCCAGATCATGGAAAGTGTTCAATAAAAGCTTGATTCCTTAGGACTAAACGCATCATTAGAGGGTGACTGAACTATTAACAGAATGTGTTCTTGTGCAACATTCAGATCTGGACCGTACCAGTCACTGTTGTGGGAATCAAGCACTTGTACCCTGTATTTCCAAACCAGTGATTATAAAGTCAAATGCAACCAGAAGCGCAGTCCCAGAAGGCAAGGAAGGAGAGGCAATCAGCCTGCAGGATGCTGCCCTGAGATGACCTTGTCGCCAGGGTCTGCTCGAGCCTGATATCTCAAGATTACTGGCAGAGCACTTTCATCCTGGAAATTGGGCAGTGCTGAGAACCACGCTGGGGTCATCAGAAGATGATGTCCTAACCCTTTGCTTACAAACTGTCCACTCGAAAGCTCCAGAGAGGAAAAGCAAGGGAAACTCACCCGGAAGCCCTATGGGGTTTGTGGGGGACATTCCATCCCAGCCACCTGTTATTAAGGGCCTGCGTCACCCTCCTGTCCCACTTTCCCCCACAACACTTCATGCCTACTCCTTTTGTTCTTTTTCCTTTTTCCTTGTTTAATATAAGTGCTCAGGTGTAAAATTGGAAGAGCAGCTATCGCCTGGGGGAAAAGGTCACAAGAGCTCCAGAGAAGCATGGTTCTATGAACAAGGTCAAGGAAAGTTCTTCCTGCTGGGCTGTCGGTCTTTGAGATCTACGAGAGGTCATGCCGCTACTGAAAAACATAGTCTATTCCTTCGCCTCCATTTTGGTGGCAGATCAAGGCAGGAAAATGGAGACACAAAGAAAGAAAACATTAGACTCTTAACCTCTTTTATTTTGCTTGAGGTCTGAATTCATTTGGTCTCTTTTATAGCTTGATTTTCCTTCCTATTCAAAAATTTTAAAAATTTTATTTAAAAACCCATTTTTATCTCCTAAGAGTCTAGTTTTTTTAAAAAAGAAAAAGAATATAGCTTATTTTTAAAAAGAATTGCATCAACTGAAATTCTTGCAGGAGACTTTACAAATTGGTATCACCGTTGTTCGTTCCTTCCGGTTTTTGTAGAGCAAAAATAAGGAAACAGAAGTGAGTGATTTGGGTTCATTGTCTGCTGTCACAAGAGGAGGCTTGGCCAAAGACCAGGTAAATTCCAACCCCTGCATTCCCTGGCCTTCAAGAGTTAGACTGGGATTTTTGTAAACTTCATTTTATTATAAAGGTGTGGGGTACAAGTCAGGATTAGGTACATAAGTAATGTATGTGCAGGTAAAGTTTGGGCTTCCAACTGGTCCTCACCTCCCCTGATTTAGGACCAGGTACCCTTTGAGTGGTTATGTGCCAATCCCCCCCGCCTTCCTCTCTACCCTGGCAGTGTCCCGCAACTGCCAAGCCCTCCCTTGTGCTATTGTAATTAATGTTCAGGTCCCACTTATGAGTGAGAATATATGATATTCAGTTCTTTTTTTCTGTGACAGACCCCTAAGAATGATTGTCTCCAATTCCATCCAATTTGTTGAGAAGTTCACAATTTTGTCCTTCTTCATGACTGCATAATATTCTGTCATGTATATGTACCACATTTTCTTTATCCAATCTACTTCCGATGGGCAGTAGGGTTGGTTTCATGTTTTTGCTATTGTGAATATTGTGGAAATAAACATGCATGTGCAGGTGTCTTTTTGGTAGAAAGATTTGTGTTCCTCTGGGTATATGCCCAGGAGGGGGATTGCCAGATTGTATGGAAGGTCAATTTCTAGTTCCCTTAGAAATTGCCACACTATTTTCCATAGAAGTTGAACTAGTTTGCACTCCCATCAACTGTGTAGAAGTGTCCCCTTTTCCCTGCTTCCCTGCCAACATCTACTTTTTTAAAATTTATTAATGATGGCATCCTTACTGGGATAAGGTGGTATCTCAGTGTGGTTTTGACTTGCATTTCTCTGATGATTATTAGTGAGGCTGAGTAGTTTTTTATGTATCTGCTGGCTGTTTGTATGTCTTCTTTTGAGAAGTGTCTATTCATGTCCTTTGTCCATTTTTTAATAGGGCTGTTTGTTTTTTCCTTTCTGGCCTGGGCTTTTTGAGCACCTGCTCTGTGCTAGGACCTGGCTAAGGTGCTCACCTGAGCTCATCTCACTCCGCAAGGGTGTCATCGAGAGCCTATGTTTGAGTAAAGAAAACCATGGTCACACAACAAGGACTGAGGTGAGGCAAGATTTGATCTTAGACCTGTCCAGGTCCTAAGCCTTGGGTCTCTTCCCTTCCCTCACACAAGTATCCAGAATTCTCATCCTTGCTCTGGCTGTTGAGGCTGCTGGATAAATTTTATTGTCAGTCTGCTGAGCTCACCTTTTCTCTCCTGCCACTCCGGGATTTCAGTCTACCCTCCTCCTCCTCTTTCCTCTTAAAATCCAGTCATTCCCACCTTTACCTCTTCCCCCACCATCTCGTGTGGCAGAGCTGGAGGTGTGAGCAAGAGTCCACACGCCTACTAGACAGGAAGGTGGACTCCCTTGAAGATGTAGAATGTGTAGATTAAGCATCCCAACTTGACCTGTGTTTGTAACGAGAAGTGCCAATCAACCCAAAGCAAATTCCTGGGCATCCCTCAGCAGCCTCCCCCCACCCCTCCGGCTCATCTTGCTGGGCCTTCCAAAATCCAGCTGCAAAGAGCATTTTTTCATGTATCTGTTGGCTGCGACGAGCATTGTTTATAAGCTACCTAGTCTATGGTATTTTGTTATAGCAGCCTGAATATACTAAGACATCAGCTCTACAATTATGTATGTCAATTCCTTGGTTCTGTTTTTTTTGTTTTTTGTTTTTTTAAAATCAAACTCTGGTACAGCCCATTTTGAACCTGTTCATAAGTTTGGTTGTTATAAAAATTCTAATTAATTAATTCCTTTTTATTTGCTCCTGTATGACTTCTTCCAAGTATGGGGAGGATTAACTCCTCTCTTCAGGATTCACGGGTTTTGGAGGACAAAGTCTTAAGTAAATGGATTCTCTAGGAAGGTTACTCTACACCTGAGTCTAAAATTTTCTATCGTGAATATACATCAAATTATCGCTGAGGGAAGCAAATAAAAATTAAAAAATAACTGACATATGAGAGATATATTGACTGGTGATTATCTCTTTCTGGTTATTATCTTTCTCTGAAATGATTTCCTGCATTACATGTGGACACTGGCGGTTCGGTCCATGACTTTATTCAAGGATAACTGTGTGTTTTCTATCTGGTTTCCTGTTGTTCACCTCAATTTAGTTCAATATCACTTATGAAGTACCTGTTATATATCACATACTGAGATGGGCCCAAAATTTGATACAGATTCTCAAAAATATAAATCTGTAAAATTGGAAGGAACTTTAGCCAATATCTTGCTTTAACTTGTTGCTTTCTCTATGAGAAACTTGTTCAGTGAGTGATTTTTTTCAAGGTCATGGGAAACTGTTAATTATAGAACTGAAATAAAAATCCAAGTTGTCTTATTCCTAATGTTGTTCTTTTTAACCGTACCAAACATTTTCTGAGTTGTTATTTATTTCAAAAAGTAGCCTCTTAGACATTAATAACTTCACCGGCTATAATGAGTTCTTCTTTTATAGAACATCTTGTCCTATATACTAATTAAGCTCACAAATTCTTATTAGAAATAAAACTGACTTGCTGTTTCTCCATTGTCTTGATTGGTCCATATATCAAGAAGTGTAATTAAAGTTCAGAAAAGTCATATTCGTTTATAACAAGGCAGCAGCAAATTTATAACCAATAAAATTGGAGCATTAGGATTAAATTTACCAGTGATGAATCACAGACCAAAGGAAAAGTAATGAGTTCTCAGTATCACTGGACAATCTCTTTTGGATTCAGTTATCTTGGAGTTTACAGAGAATACAGGACTAAAGTTCCTAGACAACACTCTGGTATGGACTTTGGTGGTCTGGGAACCAGCCTGTGACTGGGGGGCGGGTCTCAGAAGCACAGCTTGGGTTTCTCCTTTGCAGCGCCCCCACATCCCCAGACTTTTGTCCCTTCACTTCTTGCAAACCCTCAACCTGGGCTCAATTCTACTCTAACCTATCTGCCTTCCGGTGGTGGTGAACTCTTGGAGAGGCCCCCACAGTTGTGTCAAGCGGAGCGGACACAGCCTCACATTTCTAGTTGGGCCCTCTGTGTTGCTGTTCAATTTTTTGGCTTCTCTTTGTGAAGCTCTCTCCTTGGTCTCATTAACTCTTCATTCATTACCCTCCTAGTCAGGCCTCTTAGCAAATTCCCTGACTTCCTGCTTCACCCACACAGTTTATTAAATGCCCTCTCCCATCTTCTACAAGCTCCTGTGATCCTGCACCAATCCCCACTCTCGAGAGACTGGGGAGTCTGTCCTGCTGCCAACACTCCTTACTAAGGTCTCCACTCATTTTCTCTTCCCTCTCTTCTGGGCCCCACTCCATCAATGGTCATCTCTCTCTTAATCTCCCGTCCCCCTTTCTCTCCCGCTTTTTTCTTTATTGTTCTTTTTATTGCTTCTCAAGTCCCTATTTTTTCTTTTATTTATTCTAAAGATGTGGGGTACAATTCAGGGTTAGGTATACAAACATTGATCACGCAGGTACCCTTGTTGATGAGGTGTGCCTCTCCCTCCCCTAGCAGTTTCCCTCAACTGCCAGTCCCACCCTCCCTCCCCTGACAGTATCACAGAAACAAAGAACTGAGTTCCATATGTTCTCGCTCATAAGGTGAACTTGAACAATTATAACGCTATAAGAAAGAGAATGGCAGTAGTGGAAAACTTTCTCCTCCTTTTAATCCTCAGATAAAGAACATGATCCCGCGCCTTTGGGAGGCTGAGGTGAGTGAATTGCCTGAGCCCGCGGGTGTGAGACCCGCCTGGGCAACTTGGCGAGACCTCATCTCTACAATAAATCAAAAAATCAGCCGGGCGTGGTAGCACACGCCTGTAGTTCCAGCTACTTGGAAGACTGAAGCGGAAGAATCTCCGGAGCCCAGCAGGTCGAGGCTGCGGTGGCTGGGAGCGGCCACTGCACTCCAGTCTGGGCGACAGAGTGAGACTCCAACTCAAAAAAAAAAAAAAAAAAAAAAAAAAGAACATGATCCTAAACAATGAACAAAAACAAGTGAAAACAACCAAAAACAAGCCCAAACTTCTCTCGGTTGTCGGTCCGTCTCTCGCGCTTATCTCATGTACCTTCTCCTTTGAAAGGTTTTTTTTTTTCCTGAAAGATGCTTCTCATTTACATTATCAACTTTCTCAACTCCTGTTCACGCCTCAGCCTCCCTTAGTCTAGTTCCTTTTCATTACCTCCATTCCTCCTTGCTCATTTGTTCATTCATCTACCACTTATTCTTTTTTTTTATTCATTCAACAAATATTTACCGAATATCTGCTAGGTGCCAAGCACTGCTCTAGGTGTTAAAAGGAGAGCAGTTGAACTCTGTTGCAACTCTCTGGCAAACTCGCCAATGCCAAAGAATATTATTCTTTAAAAAAATTGATTATAAAGCTAATATAAGATACACAAAATAACTTCACAGTATTGGTCAAAGTCCCATCTTTGCCCTCGTTATTTCTGAATCTCTTACTTACAAAAACCCCAAATATGGCAGGTTATAACTACCTCTGCCAGGCCATAACTCGCATCTCTGCTTGCCTCTCATGGAACGCCTAGAAATCTTAACCACAAAAACATATCAATTCCGACACCAAAGACATCTTCAGGGTTTGCCCTAGAACTCCAGAAGCTCTTGGCTTGTGAAGGAAGTTGAAGGTCAGGGGATAGTGAGAAAGGACCAGAGGAAAGAGGAAGGAAGAGGAACCTTGCAAGAGAAACCCCAGCAGCCAAAGATTATATGCTTTTTCCATAAAACCAAGGCTGTGACCAAAAGATAATGGCAGCAGTGGTACAAGAAGTAATAATAATAAATTAATAAAACAAATTCATATTTTAATAATTAATTGTAGAACTTGAAAAATACATAAAAGCAAAAGCTCAAGAGGATCATAAAAATCACCAAGTAAGCTGGGCATAGTGGATCACACCTATAATTCTGGCACTTTGGGAGGCCAAGGTTGGAGGATCATTTGAGCCCATGAGGTCAAGGCTGCCATTGGCTATAATTGCTCCACTGTGCTCCAGCCTGGGTGACAGAGCAAGAACCTGTCTCAAAAAAAAAAAAAAAAAGGAGACACAGGGTCATCTCGTACAGGACTGGATGGCAGCACGCCAGGTGGTTAGTGAGACAAATTCTGGTTTTATTTCCAGGTGGTGTTAACAGGATTTGTTGGTGTGCAAGAAGTAAAGAGTCGCATATGACTTAGAGTGTTGTTTTTTTTTTGTTGTTGTTCTTTGTCGCAGTCTCACTCTGTCGTCCAGGCTGGAGTGCAGTGGCATGATCACTGCTCACTGCAGCCTCAGCCTCCTGGGCTCAGGTGATCCTTTTGCCTCAGCCTCCCAAAGAGCTGGGACTGCAAGTACACACCACCACGCCTGGCTCGTTTTTTGATTTTTTTTTTTTTTTGGTAGCGACTAGTCTTGAATTCCTGGGCTCAAGCGATCCTCCCACCTCAGTCTCCCAAAGTGCTGGGGTTACAGGCATGAGCCACCGCGCAGGTCACTAGGGATTTTTTTGGCCTGAGCAATTGGAGGATCATCATTTACTGACAAAGGAAAGGCTGAGGGGAGGCAGATTGTGGAGGAGGGAGAGCTCGGTTTTTGACCTTTAAGTCTGAGGTGCCAATAGAGATGCTAATAAGCAGTTAGGTACAAGCTTCTGGGGTCTAGGAGAGAGGTCCAGGTTGGAGATGTAAATTGGAAGGTCATTGACCAACAGATGGTATTTAAAGCCATGACACAGGAATGAGCTTACCTGGAAGGTGGTTATGGAGGCCAGGACTGAACCCTGGGGCATTCCAGTACATTGAGAAAGAAGAGGAAGAAGCAAAGAAGGTTAAGAAAGGGGCTGAGGCAGTATGGGCCATCCGGAGCCCGGATTCCAACTTTTCCTGCACCTACGACGTCGCTGCCGGTCTTCCAGACGTTTTCTCTGGCCCTGGACATTTGCACTGGAAACACCTTTAATTCTGCAACAAACCCAAGGCACAGGTCAGGCAGGCCCAGTGTCCTCCACCCTCCAGGCTCCTCGGCGTACTTGGCCTCCTCCCCAGCAGCGACGTGTCCTGCAGGCGGCGGGAGAAGAGGGGGCCGCTGGACACGTGGCACCGCGAGTGCCACATCTGCCTGGGCGGTCACGTGCAGCAGTGGTGCCTTCTCAAGGAGCGCCTGGGCTTCTCTCCGCCCTCGCAGCTCGCCAGGTTTGTCAGACCCGTACACTTCTTCAGGCTGCGTCCTCCGGGGGGGTGCCAAGCCTTTGCCCCCAAGGATCTGCAGTACCTGGCGCTCCAGTCTCACACCCACAGCCGCGAGTGCAGCCTGGTGCCTCGGCTTCCGGAGCCTGGGAGCCAAGGCCGGGGGCGGGGTGGGGGGGGGGTGGCTTGTGTGAGAGTGCTGAGCGGACCACACCTTCTCCTGGGGACCCTTATGGAGCCCGGCACCTCCCGAGACGCCCAAGCCGGCCCCACCCCCTCATACTGCCCAGAGAAGTTGGTGCCCAGTGACCAAGAGCGGGCAGAAGCCTGCAGGTTTGGAATCGGAGCATGATGAGAAGACTCAAAAGGCCAGCTTGAGGCAAAGTGAGGACCAAAGGGAGGCCCAAACTTGACCTGTAGGATGACCACTTGCATACCCAATCCTGAATTGTACCCCACATCTTTAAAATAAAAAAATAAAAAAAAAAATTTTACAAGGCCAAAAAAAAAAAAAAAAGGCCAGGATGTCCAGGGGTGTGGGACCCCCACGGGAGACCGTCTTGCCCCAAGAGAGGAAGAGGATGAGGAAGTGAAGGAGGACAATGAGGATGAGGTGGAGATGCTCAGTGACGCCAGAATGTGGACCTACAGTTCCTCCCCGGATGACAGTGAACCAGATGGCCTCAGAGCACCCCCTTCCCATCACCCACACGCCTGAGGAGGGGAGACACCACCGGCACTTGCAGCTCCCCTTGCTGTGCCGTTGTCAGCATCTTCACTGGGTTCCAAAGCTCTGCTGTGGAAGCTGGGGTGCAGCCGGAGCTCAGTGAGACCCTGCAGGCAACCCCAACAGACTAAGCCCCTTAGCCAGTGCTGCGGCGAGTCAGGCCCAGTCTGCTCTGACCCTGGCTTGGGATGAAGATAAGGTGCAGATGGGAATCAGGAATGAAAGTAGATCACTATAGATCTTACAGATGTTAAGAGATTAAAATAGGCCAGGCACGGTGACTCACACCTGTATTCCCAGCACTTTGAGAGGCCAAGGCCGGCAGATGGCTTGGGCCCAGGAGTTCGAGGCCAGCCAGGGTAGCGTAGCAAAACCTCATCTCTACAAACAAGCAAACAAACAAAAATTAGCCAAGTGTGGTGACACAGGTGTGATTCATACCAAGAGAATTAGGAAGGTTACCAAGAGAGAGCTGATGCCCTGCGACTTCCCCGGCTGTGGCAGGATCATCTCCAATCCGCAGTAACTGAATCATCGCAAGAAGTACCAGCACGTCCACCAGAAGTCCTTCTGCCTGCAGGAGGTCTTTCAACTTTGAGAAGCACCTGGAGATGGTGGCTGCCTTACGCTTCCCCTGCGAGTTCTGTGGCAAGCGCTTTGAGAAGCCCAATAGCATTGAAGCCCACCGCAGCGAGAGTCGGCTGGCCCTGCTCCTGGCCCAGCAAGAGTCACCTAGGGGCCCTGTGGAGCCCTGTCCCAGCATTACTGCCCCTGAGCCCCTGGGGTCTAGTGAGAGAACTGGGCTCCCTCTGTCTCCTCAGGCTCCAACCCTTCCGCCTCAGCAATGAGCTTGTCCCCGGTGTTGATGTGGAGAGCCAGACCCCAGGGACTGAAAAGAAGTGAGGAGGAGAGGCCCAGAGGAGATGCCCAGTCCCCAGAAACTAGGGTGTCAGGGAGTGTGGGGGGTGGGAGTGGGGGCGAGACTGGTCTGCCGGGAGTCTTCACAAAGGACAGAATAAACAGAGTATTTGAAGTGGCGAAAAAAAAATTTACCAAGTCTACTTCCTAAAGAACATTGTTAATATTTTGGCATATTTCCTGTCAATAGTTTTTTCTCTGTACATATATGTGTATGTCAAATACAAATTTGATATCACACCATAAAAACTGATCTACCATATTGTTTCTCACTTAATATTCCGAGATTTCCCCCTCATTTTGTTAAATACTTTTCAAAAGCATGAAGCTGGAAAATCATGAGATCCTAACAGACCATAGTACGGAGTTTGGATTTTTCCTAAGAACAGTGAGAATTCCCTGGAGAGCTTTCTAAGTTAGGTTAATTGAGGAATGATTCACATACTGTACAGTCAAAGTCATCCTCTTGAGGTGTACCGTCTGATGAGTTTGACAAATGTGCACATGTAATAACACCACAACCAAGATACATAATATTTCAATTGCCACAAAAGTCCCTTTGTGACCCTGACCCTTTGTAGTCAATTCCCTTTCCCAGCCCAATCCCAGCAAACACCGTAATCTGATTTCTTAGTTTTGCCTTTTCCAGGAAGCCATGTAAGTAGATTCATACAGCATGTTGTCCTTTGTGTCTGACTTCTTGCGCCTACATAATGCTTTCCATCCATGTTGTCACATATTTGCTCCTTTTGATAGCTGAGTGGTATTCCATTTTATGGCTATGGTACAATTTGTTTGTTCATTCACTAGTTGATGGGCATTTGAATTGTTTTCAGTTGTGGGCCTGTAGTTTTCTTTTCTTGTAATGTCTTTGCCTAGATTGGTATCCAGGGTAATATTGACCTCATCAAATGGTTTGGGAAATATTCCTTCCATTTCCATTTTCTGAAAAAGTGTGTGTATAGTTGGTATAATCTTTTTCTTCAGTGTTTGGTAGAACTCCCCAGTGAAGCATCTGAACCTGGAGTTTCCTTTGTAAGCAGATTTTTAATTACAAATTCCATTTTTTAAAATAGATACAGGACTATTCCAGTCATCTGTTTTTTCTTGAGTGAGCTTTGCAGTTTGTCTTTCAGGAACGTTATCTATTTTATTTGTTATTAGACTTTTTAGTATAAAGCTCATAATACTCTATTTTAATCTTGGTTTTGTGTGTGTGTGTGTGTGTGTGTGTGTGTGTGTGAAGGTGTCTCTCACCCAGGCTGGACTGCAGTGGCATGATCACGACGATCATGGCTCACAGCAGCCTCGTCCTCTGGCCTCAAGAAATACCTAGCATCTGAGAAACTGGAACTACAGACACGTATCACCACACCCGGCTAATTTTTTGTTTGGTTTTTTGTAGAGATGAGGTTTTGCCATGCTGCCCTGACTGGTCTCAAACTCTTGGGCCCAAGCCATCCGCTGGCCTTGGCCTCTCAAAGTGCTGGAATTACAGGCATGAGCTACCGTGCCTGGCCTATTTTAATCTCTTAATGTCTGTAAGATCTATAGTAATCTCCTGCTTTCATTCCTGATAATGGTAGTTTGTGTCATCACTTGTTTCCGGCGATCCTTCCACCTCAGCCTTCCGAGTAGCTGGAACTACAGGCATGCGCTACCACGCCTGGCTAATTTTTTGATTTATTGTAGAGATGAGGTCTCACCAAGTTGCCCAGGCGGGTCTTGAACCCGCGGGCTCAGGCAATCCCCTCACCTCAGCCTCCCAAGGCACGGGATTACAGGCTGAGCCACCGAGCCCAGCCATTCTTATTTTCTAAAGAACTCACAAGAGATGTTAGAAAATATTTTTTAAAAGATAAAAAAGAAAATATATCAAAATTTGAGGGATGTAGCTAAAGCAGTTCTTGGAGGAAAATTTGTAACATTACATTTAAGTCTCTGCCAATGGGTGATTATTTTAAAAAGAAGGAGGTTCTGCTATTTGTGACAACATAGATGAACTTGGAGGACATTATCCTAATACTACATGATCTCACTTATCTGTGGAACCTTAAAAAAAAAATCCATACATAGAAACAGTAAAATAGTGTCTATCAAGACCAGAGAGGTAGAGAAAATTGGGGTGTGTATGGGTGTGGGTCAAACAATACAAAGTTGCAGTTATGTAGGATAAATAAGTCCAGTGATCTAATGTACAGCATGAAGACTATGGTTAATAATATTGTGCTGTATGCTGAAAGTTTCCTAAGAGAATGGCTTCTAGATGCCGTTACTACACACCCACATACGCACATACACACACACCGTAAATATATGAATGACAGGTATGCTAATCTGCTGGATTGTAGTAGATTAACATTTGAGTATGTTTATCATGTTAAACACCTTAAATATGTAGTACAATAAAAAATATGAAAGAATTATTGAGGAAGGAGTGTCAAAATATCTAATTGTAATCGCGTATTTGTCACTTCTTTTTGAGAATTGAGGAGGATGGCAGTTTGTGCCGTATGTATTTTGAAGCTCTGTTAAGTACATGTAGGATTGTTGTGTCTTTTTGATAAAGTGAACACTGTTATATAGTATCTCTATTCCCAGCAATATTCCTTTCTTTCTGATATCTATAAAATAAAACTTCAATTTTATTTTGATTAGTAATTTCATGATATATAGTCTTTCCATTTTTTAAGGTGATATACCTTTATTATTTTTTTTTTTTAGGAGGGATTTCACTCTGTTGCCCAGGCTGAGTGAAGTGGCATGACCATAGCTCGCTGCACCTTCCGCCTCCCAGGCCCCAGGAATCCTCTTGCTTTAGCTTCCTGAGTAGCTGAGACTGTAGGTGTGTGTCACCAAAGCTGGCTACTTTAATTTTTTTTTTTTAGAGGCGGGTGGCTCAAGTGATCCTGCCACCTCGGCCTCCCAAAGCTGAGACTACAGACACGAGCCACCATTCCCAGACTCATTTCTTTATTTTTAACCTGATTGTGATTCTATTTTTAAAGCGAGGTTTCTTATAAACAGCATATAATCAAGTCTTGTTCTTTCAGTTCATTCTGACAATCCTAGCCTATTGATTGGGTTTCAGCTATACCTGCACCCGTCAGAAGGCGTCTCTCTGGTCTCTGGTCCCTTCCCCAGCCTTTCTCACGAGCACCTGCTAGAGGCCAGTGGTAAAGAGCTAGCAGGTGACTTCAGTCTCTCCTTGTATCTGATGATCCTATCTCATACTGACTTAGAAGCTAGCCCACACCAGCTTTTAAAATATGTTGAAACTTTAGAAAATTTCTATCTCCCGCTTGTTGGTTGTTACTTCTTCCTTGCTTACTCTGTCAAAACGGAAACAGTACTTGTGCCCCATCTCTCCTCACTGGACTTGCCAGTCTTTGAAATTCTTTAGCTGGTTCTTTTACGACCTCAGGTCTTCAATGGGTCCAAAAACGTTACGATTTTGTAGAGATCTGCCATTTTCTTCCTTTTGGGGGAGTTGCATTCTCTTATGGTTTTCTACATCCTAAGTGGAAGCAGAAGCTTCCTGGAGGGTTTTGAGGAACAGAACGATGGTGTCGGATTTACGTTTTAAAAAACACCCTCTGGTTGTTTTGTGGAGAATGTATGTGTTGGGGTTTAAGAAGTGGGGAAGTGTAGAGACATTGAGGAGGATGGCAAGGTAGTTTGTTTACAAGGGGATGGTGGTCTGGACTAGGGTGGTACCAGAGGAGAAGGAGCGATTTGGGACATATTTTAATTCAGAGTCTCACTCTGTCACCCAGGTTGGAGTGCAAGGTCACCACAGCCTTGGCCTCTCGAGCTCAGGTGATCCTTCTGCCTCAGCTTTCCAAGTAGCTGGAACTACAGAGGTGCGCCACCATGCCCGGCTAATCTGTTTTATTTATTGTAGAGATAAGGTCTTGCTAAGTTGCCCAGGCTGGTCTTGAACCCCTGGGCTTGGGAAATCCTCTCACCTCTGTCTCCCAAAGTGCTGGGATTACAGGCATGAGCTATCACGCCCGGCAGGGACATATTTTAGAAGTAAACTAAGAGGACTTGATAGACTGAGCCAGGGGAATGAAGGAAAGGGAGGAATTAAGGACGACTCCCAGGCCTAGTTTGAGCAGTGGAATAAATGTTGATGCCATTTACTCACAGGAAACAGAACTAAGATGCTAGGTTGCACATGTGAAGTTGCAGATCAAGTGAAAGTGTCAAGCCAGCAACTGGGTACTCATGTCCAGAGCTCGGAGAAGATTCTGATCTGACAATTTACCTGTGAGAGTTAACAAAGTAGAGATGATATGTACAGCCTCGGGGTCGGATGAGATTCCCCAGGGAAAGGATGTCCATGGATGTCATGCCTATGACTGCGCCCCAGGACATTCCACCACTTGACAGAAAGTGGGAGAGGAGGAAGGAGCATGCAGGAAGAAGAATAAAAGTGGCCAGGATGCAAATGAAAGACTTTAGTGACTCCTTGAAGGAAGATTTAGATCTAGATTTTGCCTTTTATTCTATTCTATTCAAGAGAAACTTCAGATAATAAAATATATGCACTCTTTTGGTTATTAAATGGATACAAATTCCAATTGCTTATGAAATCTTGGGTCCAGGATTTATCATTGACATCAAGCAGAGGTCGGTTCCTGCTGAGGCAGAGGAGAGAACCTCTTTCTTTCCAAGATCAACTGCGGAAAAACTTAAATGGACTCTTGAAAGAAATCCTGCTCCCAATCCCACAGGGTCAGAATGAGTCCTTCATTTGGAGCTCAGTAACAAGATTTCTTGTGGCAGGGATGTTTTACTGAAACTTTTGAAAGCTCTACAGATACGTGCAATTTGTTAGAAGCTTGATGCTGCTCTCCAAATATGTGTCTTTCCTTCTCCCTCTAAGGCAAATGCTCCCCTGGTCTGGTGGGTACTGGCCACATCGCACAGATTCCTTCTTTGGTCTTTGCGTGTGTTATTGTGAAATCTACTGGTTCTTCAAAGGAGATACGCTCTGTTGAGTAAGAGAAATGTGGTTCAAGGAACACACTAATGAGGCTGATTAGATAGTTTTTTTTGGTAGTGACCTTTCTATTTAACTCTGACAATGTGTTGTTTTTAGTTTTAAAAATAAATCATAAACCTCACATTTCTTTCATTTGGCCTCTGCATCGCATAGAGACTTATACTATACCGCAGCATTTAGAAAGAAAAAATATTCACGTGCTTAGTTTTTTTTTCAGGCGGCGAAGAACAATATCATGCCCCTCTCAGATACTCTGATGAGAGAATGATAAGACAAGCTGGATGGAGGAAGCCGAGTTTTTGACCGAGGGCACCAAATGCCATCAATTCGACTTCTGTTTCCTAGTGACTATAAAAGGCCACCTGTTTCAACACACACCTAATACACGGATCCAAGCATCTGTCAAGAAAAACTTTAGAAATGAATTCCATCAGACTACAGTACAGTGCCCCTTTCCCAAATTATCATTTTTTCCCTCCCCTAAGACACATGCATTTGCAATCTAACTTGATCTTCATCCCTCTCCTTGGCACCAACATCGTCATTTAGATTCAGATAATTATTTCTCGTTAGTTCAGGCATTTCTGCTATTTTGTGCCACTTTTTTTTTTTTTGAGTGGGAGTCTCACTCTGTCGCCCAGACTGGAGTGCAGTGGCCGCTCCCGGCCGCCGCAGCCTCGACCTGCTGGGCTCCAGTGATCCTTCTGCCTCAGCCTTCCAAGTAGCTGGAACTACAGGCACACGCTACCACACCCGGCTAGTTTTTTTTTTATTTATTGTAGAGATGAGGTCTCGCCAAGTTGCCCAGGCGGGTCTCAAACCCGCGGGCTCAGGCAATCCACTCACCTCAATCACCCAAAGGTGCGGGATTACAGGCTGAGCCATCGAGCCCGGCTTATTTTGTGCCACTTTAAGGACGTTGGTTCTTTCCATTACCCTCAGTGAATGGACTACCATGACAGCCCTATTGTGGATGTCCCTATGCCAGGGATGTCCCAAGACATCCTTTACTCTCCTCCTCTCATTCTTCCTTTCCTGGCCAGGAAGGGGAGCTGACTGGCTCAGCAGCTGATTGGATGAGGTCCACCCACATTATGAAAGGCAATCCATTTGTGTGTGTCTGTGTGTGTGTGTGTGTGTGTGTTTGTGTGTTTGTGTGTGTGTGAGTTGGAGTCTCACTCTGTTGCCCAGACTGGAGTGCAGTGGCATGCTCCTGGCCACTGCAGCCTCCACTTGCTGGGCTCTGGTGATCCTTCCACTTCAGCCTTCCAAGTAACCGGAACTATAGGCGTGTGCTACTACGACTGGCTAATTTTTGATTTGTTGTAGAGACGAGGTCTCGCCAAGTTGCCCAGGTGGGTCTCGAACCTGTGGGCTCAGGCAATTCACTTGCCTCGGCCTCCCAAAGTGCTGCGATTACTCTGTTTTACTTAAAGTCCACCAATTAAAATGTTAATCTTTTCTGAAAACACCCTCATAGTAGCATCCAGAGTAATGTTAGATTACATATCTGAGCACCAAGGCCAAGATGACACAATATTATCTCCCCAGTTCTCGAAAGTCCTTCCCTGCTGCACGGAATTGCTAGCAATCCCAGTCTCCCCACTCTTCCCCCATCCATAAATGCTTGCTTACTTATAATGTGATGAAACTTGGCTACTACTTTCACTGGGTTGAATCTTCAAGGTCTCATCTTCTATTCCAAGTGGTTTATCAAGGTGTTTTCCTACATATGTAGTAAATCCTCACTTGTACCCCCCAACTCTAAAATAATTTTTAAAATGACCAATCCCCCATCTATTTCATCTATAAAAATGCTCTCAATGCAATGGCAATTTAAAGAAACTGGATAAACAATCAGCTGCATTTTAAAAATTGCAAATAATTTATATCATTAAAAGGATGAATCGTAAAGGCTCTATCAAAAAGAAAAATTACCTTGTACATTTAAATTAAAATAGGATGATGTATAAAGAGTGACTTCCCCTGCAATTTCTCGGAAGCACATACTAAGGAAAAGGCAGGCACAATGGCAGTTCACCTTTTGTCAAGCAAGAGTTCACAGTGTGCAGCCTAGAAAGCCGGAATGCCCTGTTGCACTTTGCTTCTGCTCTGGGTGGGTTTTGCCTCATACCCGAGCTAAAAATACCTCGCTCCTGGCCAACCCCAGAGTAGCTGAGAATAGTAACTACTCCGAAGCTGATTTAGGGCAGGCAAACTTTTTTGAATGATTTTGTTTTTATCTTAATTATTAGCATTTGTTTATTCAGATGATAATAGCTAACATTTTCAAGTGTCTGCTCTGTGCCAGGACCCCGTAGTGAGCAAGGTTTATGCCACATCTCACTTGATCTGTACAAACCATTCTTATCAAGTATTCTTCTAAGCTTCGTTTTGTGGATGAGGAAATGTAGGTTTAACCATTGTTCTCAAGGTTACACAGCTGTTTAATCCCAAAGCTGGGATTTTCATCCAAACCACCAACTCTAAACCACCAAGTCTCAGCCAATAAGCCAGGCTGTTTCTGACCAGGTGCCGGGTTTTCTGCTGGATGTTTCTGTGCAGCAAAACTGTTAGTTTAGTAAAATCATAGCAATCTGATCATGTTACATATATAGTCACTTGATAGCATTTTGCCATAGAATTAAGAACTCTTTTTTTCCCCCCTCAATTCCAACTTGCAAAACAATTTTTACCATGTAGGAGGGAGACACTGGGGAAGCCTCAGCCTCTTAAGGCTCTTGCTAGAAGAATCTCATGGAACAAAGTTCTGACTCATTCCTCAGTGGTGCAGCTTGGGATCATTGTGAGCAGCAACACGACATTGTCACATGGTGGGGGCCCAGGTATCATCCCCAGGACCACCCCCTGCTCTGTCATCTCAGGAGATATTTTCTGTCTTCTTCTGAGGGACTTTTGAAAAAGAGGATTCTGGGTACTCCCTAAGAAGTTATTCTAGAACCTTAGAATTATTAGCAAAGTCAGGAAGAATAGAGAAACAGAAGACAGGACAACAAGAAGAACATCCTGAATTGTATGCCAGATAGGACTGGTGATAATATCTTTAATATCTGTGGAGAGGAAGAAAATGAGAATCGCCACTTGCTATCTCTCTTGTGTCGCCCACAGTGCCACCCCTACAGTGATTTAGATGGAATGCCGTGGGTCTCCTCCTGAGCTCTTGGAGATTAAGAGGAGATGACTGTTTAATGCATGGCATAGAAAGTATCTAGAAAGCATGCGTTTTCAGTAGTCCTCAGGCTGGAAGTGAATTATTCCATTGAGAGGGGTTGAGAGCAGCCCTCCTCTGCCTGGTTGGTACAACACTGGCCACCACAGGGCTGGGGACCCCGATGCATGGGACCAAGGTGGGCAGCAGCAGAAGCAGCATGGTGCTGTTTCTTACCAAGGAGTGCAGGCAGCCAGAGAGCTGCAGACCATCTCAAAGGGCAAGACAACCTTGGATTTAACACTTAGTATAAGCAAAGCAAGAGTGCTGCTACTGCCCTGACACTGCAGCAGACACCCCAGCCCAGCAGACACTCCACCTCAGAGAAGAGTGAGGCTCTGAGGGCCCGGTTGGAGCATAGCATTCCCTCCTCCATGTAGACATGAGGGAGGGGGGACAACTGCCTCATGCTCATAATTTACATTGTGAAAATTCTTCTTCTTAATACAGTTACTCTTCCTTGTTATCCAAGTAATATACGTTGGCTTGTGAAGCAGAGAAGGAAGGAAGAAAAGAAAGAGAGGAAGGAAGGAAAGAAAAGAACAACAAACAAAAAGCATGGGAGAGTTTGCCATTGGGGGAAAGTAGTTGAATTGCACATGGGATGTCTTTGTATTATTTTTGCAACTTCTCTAAATCTATAATTATTTCAAAATTTTAAAAATAAGGGAATTCCATTATTCCACTCCACAGAAACCAACACCATTCATATTGCAGCATGTATCTTTGGTTATGAGTGTGTGTGTGTGTGTGTGTGTGTGTGTGTGTGTGTGTATAGTTTGTTGTAATTAACGAAGCACAATGAATTGAACAAGAGCTACCAGGGTAGGACCTAGCCATTCGTATCAAATGTTTTGCATCTATATAACGACTCTACAATTCTTCCATGTGAAGCTATCTATAACTCTGGATTGAGAGGACCCCACCTACTATTAAAGTAAGGATTCTGTTGCCTCAAATGAACAAAACCCTGTAGGCATCCTTATAGAATTCTGCCTTAGTAGTGTGTATTTCCTTCTGGGTGTACTGTTTGTCTCAGCTCCTCTAGAAAATATTCCCTCACTGAGGGCTTCAGAATCTCGCTGTTTAGGTAGGAAACAGTTCTATACAAAAATAATAGTATAGCCAATGAAGAGTGATACATAGAGCTTTTAAAACAAGATGGTAATAAAAAAGATACAGTGAAAAGAATGGCATATAGAAGGAGACTGAACAGAAATTCACATCCTGAACACAGAAGATGAAAAAGAAGGAGATGCAGCAAAGGATGTATGTTATCTGCCTAAAATTAAGACCCAATGTTATATGCTGTTTTTATGTCTGAAACCAGATAGGCCTTCAATGCAGGGTCTCCTCCCCCCTCTACTCCCATGGATGAGGTCGCTGAGCCAAACCACCCTGCACATCACAGGTACCAGCCACAGTGCCTGCTTATCCCTGAGTATCAGGCTTCAGTTCCCTGCCAGCCCAGGAATTATTCAAACAATCCAATCCTATCCTTCCACGGGGACTGGGGGCACCCCATCCTCTCGCTACTGCAAGGCCTGCCTCTCACAGCCCATGCTTTTGAGGCTCTGTTGCCAAGTGCGACCCTTGAGTGGCCCCACATGGCGTATGGCATCCTTCTTCCCTGTGCTGTGAGTATATGTGACTCATAAACTGCCGTGGATATCATCTGTCCAGTGCCAGGTGTTGCGTGTTCAGCCATCCCCCGAACACTAGGGTCAGACCCTCTCCATCACCAACTGGGTGAAGAGGAGTGATCAAAACAGGGTGGGGTGCTGTGTCAGCAGCCGGGGCCTTGCCCATCCCAGGAGCTGTGTGGCCTTGGGCGCAGAGCTTCATCCCTCTCATCTTCATTTTTGTGTTCCAAGTCATAAAACAGGAGGCTGTTAGAGCTGGTTGAGTCACTTCTGTTTGCCTTGATTTACTCACATTTCCTCCCTTTGTTGAGTAAATGTCAACAAGCCAGGGCTGCTCTGCCAGTGTGAGAAGAGCTACCCCACCGGGCAGCTGTCTGAGGGCTGAGTGGTAGCTGGGCTTCAGAACTGGAGGCATCAAGACCAGAGCGAGGAGGGAGCTCATTATCTCTAAGCCTTTCTATTTTCTTGTTAGTGAGGTTTTTCCACATTAAATGTGTAAAAGGGCATAATCTCAAGCATGCTTTTGAGTTCTAGGCATATTTAAGTAATTCAGAACAGACTTTTTATATCCAAAGGGGGACATAAAAGGAAAGGCTAGGAAAACAGGCTACTGAGATTGTCTTCCCTCCAGGAACCAAAGGAATGAGAATAAATAAGTTCATTAAAGAAGAAAGTATCCTCAACTATGTTTTGGGATCATTATTTCTAGCTGTCCTTTCAAAGACCTTTGTTTTTATAATAATAGAGGGTTTTGGTCTGTCTTTGATTGTTCACAATCATCCCATGAGGTGCAGCAGCAATTTAGTATTTGTTGGAGATAGGAGGAGGCAATGCAGACGTGATTATTCTTGGATAGCAGATAAGTCAATGGTATAACCAGATGGGCTGAGGTCTTCCATTCCTTGTTACTGTCCTATTGCAAGTTATACACGTGGTATCAAATCCCTCTTAGCAAACCTTCCATCTCAGTGCTGATCCTCGCTGCCCTTAGATACAGCAGAGACAGATATTAAAGGGGGAAAACGCTGGCTGGTCCTCAGGGAGGGACTCCCAGACTAGTGGTACCTTGGAAAGGGTCACATGATCCAAGAGATGATCAAGTTTTGCAATTCCAGAAATCCTGGTCAGACCAAGGGGGGTAACTCCCACTTACCTATCTCACAAAGACTGACATATAAGCCAGATTCCCAACTGGGTACATCCATAACTGCCAAGTGGCATGAATATGGGTGTCAGCTGTCCAATCTAAAGATGCACCTTCCTCCGGACCCCCATGCTATCACATCTCTGATGCAGGGAGTCATTTTACAACCTCTGTCAGCCAAGTGGCAGCTTTGCCATGATTGCCATTGCCTAAGCCTACACATTGATGGATTTGTCCACTGCCTACACATTGATGGATTTGGTGGTTATGTCCTGTGTCATGCTTGGAAAACTGCAACCAAGGGCGCTTCCATGAACAAACTCTTTGAGGACCACTTGAGGGAAGGAATGTGAGTCATGATTCCTGTCTGAAAACTTCTGTTGATGTACATCAGACAGGATTAAGAAAGCAATGGAATCAAAATCATCCTGAATTGGTGTTGGTAGCTTGAGAAAACTTGGAAAAAAATATCGGGTGGATTTCTTAGTGAAGCACTCTTTTCTTCTCCCAGAACATTTTATTTTGAAAAATTTTAAATTTTCAGAAAAGTTAAAAAATAGTTCCCTGAATACTTGTATATCCTGCACCTAGATTTTTCTGTTGATATCATTTTGAGACACTTGTTTTACTTCTTGTTCTTTGTTTTTCTCTGTGTTTTTGTTTGTTTGCTGAATCATTTGAAAGTGACGTGCATTTAACATGACACTTCCTTCCTAATTACTTCAGCATGTCTTCTAATAGCAAGGACATTCTTCTAGGACATCATAATCACACCCAAGAAATTTAACCTTGGTATTATCTAATATTCAGCCAAAATTTCAATAT
>CAUYQG010179831.1:0-33846 GCA_963574415.1 Tarsius wallacei | reverse complement strand
TACTCTGATTTCAATCTCAGCATCACAGACTTGAATTGATGCTATAAAAGGATGAGGACCTTCTTTATGGCTGCCATGTACTGCAACTTGGATGGATTTGAGCTTGTCACACTCAGTGATCTATCACAGGAACAAAGAAATGAATGCCACATAGTCTCACTCATAAGCAGAACCTGAACATTTATCATAATACTATAAGAAAAGGATTGGAAGCAGTGGGACACTGCCAGGGGAGGGAGGTGGAAGGGCACCAAACATCAATAAGGGTATCTGATCCCAAGCCAGGCAAAGTGGGGACCAAAGGGAAGCCCAAACTTCACCTGTACAATGACCACTTATGTACTTAGTCCTGAACTGTATCCCACATCTTTAAAATAAAATGTTTAAAAGGGTGAGGTTTTGGAGATTTAGGGAGTAGGTGAGTATACTTTGCAAATGGGAGGAATATAAATAATCTGTTCTCAGAGCTTCATATGTTTTAACTTGCTTAATCCTCACAACAACACCTTAAGAAAACTACTATTAGGAATCCCATTTTATAGATGGGAAAACTGATGCACAGAGAAGTTTTTTGTTTGTGTGTGTGCTTGTTTTTTAAAGAGATGGGGTCTCGTTATGTTGCCCAGCCTGGTCACAAACTCACAGAATCTAGCGATCTTTCTGCCTCAACCTCCTAAACCACTGGAATTACCCACATACACCAACATACCTGGTTAAAGGATTTAACTAATTTATTTCAGGTATCCCAAGTGGGCAGAGTTGGAATCTGAACATATTCTTTTATCCATCACATACATACAATACTCCAAATTCCACTGAGCACAGCCCTCTGAGAATAGTGAAGTTGTTTATTTCAAGGGCACTTTTAGTTGTTTAATTTTCCAGCTCTTGAATTGTCTACAAAATGAGTTGTTTTAAGTAAACTGTGAGTTTTAAAATATTGTCAGAGATAAAATTATATCCACTTTTGAATTCCAATTTTTTCTAAGACATTGCAAGTGACTGAATATAAATCTGTATATATTAGGAGTTAAAGAACATATAAAGAAATATCACAAAGAAGAACCAGCAATTTCTTCTCAGCCCCCCAAATTAAAAATTGCATAAATAGAGGCAGAGTTGAGATATAACACTTCTGATTAAGCCATGTTATCCCATAATATGCAGTGGGTTTAGTAATTAAATGGCTTTTTATTGTTTTACATCACTTAGACAATATGGATGCTTAGAAGGTATTCCTGGCTTTAAAAGCTGGAATATATATAAATCAAAACTGAACTGAGAACACCATAGGATTTCAAACCAGGAGAAAATTCAGAGTTACAAAACTAACTCATTACATGAGAAGGAAATTCTATCTTTTAGTTCTATTGTCAAGTGGACAGGGAGCTAGCAGAAAATGATCATTTCTATTCATATTCTTTATTCATTCTTCTCTAATTACATCTTCTAAACTGTTGTTTGGATTTAATTTGCCATTGAAACAGCACTTCCACTTATGCACTAAGCTGCAATGATAAGAAAATAACACATGTTCCAGTGTGCTTCTTTATTTTAATTTCTGTTCCTCCCTGAAGGCTTGAGTTAGTTCTTAAAGACTACCTCTCCCGGATAAATAAGTTAAGTAACAAAGAGTCTTTATGCTGATGACCTTCTCAAGCCAAGTTTTCCAAGTCCCACATGATTTTATTTTATTTTTCAAATTAAAGCATTAATCCTCAAATACTGTTCAATGAAGTCAACTTGTTATGTTCCAGCCTCCCAAGAAGAGAATAACATATCTTGGTAGCATATTTACTGGGAAATTGTAGGTTTGAAACCCTTGGTAAGAATAGCTTGGGGTGGTGGTTATAATGCTAAGAGGATCTGCAGATTTGCTGGCTATGGTTCCCTATTCTTTTGTTAGAGCTACAACTGAGGAAGAAGGATTTGTACTCAACTGCATTGGGTCAGCACCAGAGAGTTTAGACGATATAAAAAAGATAGCTAAACAAGGCAGCATATGAAAATATAACCTCCTTTTGGGGTCTGTCATATGGTAATCACTCATAAATGTCACTAATAATTATTGTGATTACACATTGTTTTTGTGTGGATGTATATTCTTTGTAAAGTGACGGTGGGAAACTGACAATAGATTATGGTGTCAGAAGATGATATTTCATCTCCAGCTTTTCCACTTTGATGCTTCATGTCATTGCTGAAATGAATGTCTTTGGCTTCAGTTTATTCTTCTGGCCCAAGTAACTCACACAGATAAGTTATTGTGACCCCTAACCATCTTTAGAACTTTGGGGAGGAGTCATCTCACAGTGCATGAGTTGATGCTATTAGGTAATTGCAAAGAACATTAACATTGTGCCTCATCACATTATCCTACAATCAGAGAGGAAGGGCCATACTCAACACCTTTCTCCTGAAGTAAAGTTCTAGGACCATATTTTATATTGAAACACATTAAATCCAAATGGAAAACTGTTTGTCTTATTAAAGACTACTTGTATAAAAGTTCCCAACCACATCTGCTCTCATTTTTTTTTTTTTCAGATTGTCCCTCCCCACTTTCCTTATATCAGAACAGGAGAGAATGTAGACTCAGCTTTATTGAATAACTTTCAGATGCTTGATGCTCTCCTAGAATATCTTGCAGATTGGTTATTTTCTGTAAAGGACATGTCAGCCTTCTATAATACATACTTTCATCTCATATGGACAAGGAGATGAAGGATCAGGGAGGCATAGTGTCTCATAAAAAGGGATCTTGAGTTTGAATGTGCTTTACTCCACAATATGTGTTCTGTTGAGTGTATATGGCCAGTCATGACATATTTTATTAAAATTTGTGAAAGGTTTAATGGCTGGCAAGAATTTTCAATTGAAAGTGGGGGAGAGACTCTTTATAGCATGTAGATGATGGAGGGACCCAGTGATTTGACTGAACAACAGATTTACGATGAAAGCTGAAGGATTGTGGTACACAAACATGTTATAGTTAACTAAAGCTCTAGAGGGAGAATTTGGTTCCCTAGAAAACACCAGAGAAGAGCTCAAACATATGTGTTGGACCACACCAACATGGTAGAGTTAATCTCTTTATAGAGTTACCCTCTTTAAAGCACAATTGAATTTTACTGTTTTGCTGAAAACTAAGTACATAGACAAAATAGCTGGAGACTTTTCCCTGTGAAAGAAGGCATGCCTCCAGTTTAAGTCAATAGGAGTCTATTTGTGTTCTGCATTGTTCAACATTTCACTGAAAAATCGGTGATTTGCACCAATCTATAGGACTTTAGTGACCAAGGCTTGTTAGACACACAAAGCCTGCAAATTGCAGAAAAGCAAACATCCACTCTAATCGAATAATGTGCTATTTAAAGTTAAATCAATAGGCCTACATTTCTAGCCTGAATAAAACATGAATCTTTAATAGAGTTATATCAGAAAGCCAGGTCTAATGGGCCCTGTAGTTCCAAGATTTAACTATAAAGATGAGGCTGTAACGATTACACGAATAAGAACAAAATAAAAGGATGAAAGAAATGTACTTGACATTTGCTCCAGTGTAGGCAATGTGCAAATAAAAATCAATTTACTTGAAGCAAATCTTCCTCCTTTGTAGTATAGATGCTGTGTCATGTCAACATTTATTTCTTTCAGCACTTATTCTCCTCAATGAGGAGAGCAGAGTATTTAGCCTCAGGGTATGGCCTCCACAATTAAAAGTAAAAGGGAATTAATCCAGTTGCTTGGTAATACATAGCAGAGTTGATCTAACTCACATCCCAAAAGGAATGAGCAAGAAGGAATGTATTCACTCTCAAAGCAAGTTGCAAAAGACTGAGGCTTTCATGGAAAGAGTGAAAAGGAAAGGATCTATGTCAGGAGACATGGCTTCTGTTATTGTTTTTTTGAATGAGGTTTATTTATTCAGAGCAACTTCTCCATTAGGCAGGGATCAAAGTCAAATGCAGGCCAGGATTTATATTTGTACAGCCTTGCAATAAGAGAAGAAAATATTTTTTTCTTATCAGTTTCAGTTCAAAGCGTCCTAGGGAAGAACTTCAGCCTAGTCTGAATTATCAGCCCAGTTCCCAGGCCAATTGAGGTGGGGTCTGGGGCATGGCCTGAGGGGACTGAAAGGTCCTGTTTCAGGCATGTGCCTATCCCTTTGGACAACCATTCATGACCAGAAGGATACAGGGTTGCCAGGCAGCTATAAGAGGTCAGATTCGTCTGCAAAGACTTTTCTTTTAGAGAAACAAATTAAAGGCTATGTTGTTTCCAAATGTATCCACTGAGTCTGAGATAGCTGAAAATGTGAACGTTGTTCTAAGATACGTGAATCTTCTTGGAGAATTTAGATGTGGAGGAAAAGTAAACTCAGTATAGTTTGTTACTAATCTCTTTTTTGGTTACTTGGAGAAAGGTTGAGCTTGGTCTTGATGGTTATATAAGAGTCAACCAGGCAGTTAACCAAAAAAAGGGTGATATGAGAGAGAGAGAAAGAGAAGGAAATAGTCAAGATGTGAGACTGGAAAGATTACAGAGACTCAATTGTGGTGACCACTTCAGCCAAACCAAGTGGTTTGGACTGTATCCTCTCAACCCTGGAGGATTTTAACTGAGAGTTAACTTTAAGAAAATCCTTGAAAATAAACGAAATTTTTGGCAGAACGTGGATTAGGGAGGTAAGAGTTATTTGAGAAGGTACTGAGATCACCCTTCTAAAAAAATCAAATACTTGGTGGTGATTGTTTATGTATGTGTATGTGTGCATATATGTGTATCTTTATGTATATGAACATTATAAACTTATCATATAACAAGCATGTTCATGATGACTACTGTAGCATTTTGCTAAATAGAAAAGAACAAAGTCAATTTAAAATTAATTCCTAAAAGTATTCATGAAGATAAAATGTGATATACGAACATGGCAAAAATCGTGGATACAGCACACAAATGCTAAGGTCTAGGAATCACCAAAGTAATTGTGTGAAATAATTTTAAAATGTGATAGGATGTGTCAAGGATGGCATTTCTCTTTTAAAAAATTATCATTAAGGTAAGGAAGAGTTAAACAAAGAAAAAAAGTTGAGATTTTAGTGCCAGGAAGCATCTGGAGAGTTCAATGTGAAATGAAGTTTTGGACTCTTCACAGGTAGCCTCTGTATAGCTATGGGATGATGGCATGTCCTGGGTAAGTTGTTTCCTTTAGCTTTTTTTTTTGAACAGCCAACTGTTTTCTTGCTGTGTAAACTCAGTGGCACTTAGATGACACAGAATCTGTATGCATAAAATCAAGGCAAATTACCAGCCCCTGGCTTCCAATAAATACTCTGTCCCTGGGTGTTCTCCAGACTTTTCTAGGCCTTGAAGACCCAGCCTGCCTGTCTGCTCTGGAGTTTAATTGAGAATTGGTCTCTTTGTGGCAGAGGACACTAGGTGTGGATGTCCATGTATTAAAAATGATTGCTGTGATTTTGAATTGTACTTCTCTGTGAGAAAAGAGAGAATTGATAACTAATTGCATTTGTTAAGGAAAAAGGGAGGCCATGATCTGGTTAAAAGAAAACTGATATGCACAGGGTGCTGGTGACTGGCATTTAGGGTATAAGAATTGCATGCCACTCCATCTGTTAGAGCTATCATCATGATGCTTACTAAGGAAAAATGTTGTATTCCTGGGGTTTCTTTTTAATCATCCATAAAACAGATATCCTCAAGTCAATGTCATTTTCAAGATAATCAGTAAATTACCCATGTGATGTGTCAAAAACTTTGCAAATGGACACATTGGGTGCTTTCAACATACAAATCACTAAAATCATTGTTCCTGGGCCATGGCCCATGTGCCTCTGGGGGTCTATAAAATGATTTCTGGTGGTAAGGGGGCAAATTTTTTATTATATTAGTGCTTTATATTTATTTGAATGCCTATTAAAAAATACGTTAAGTAGGACATGAAACCAATGCAATGAATATTATTGCCTGAATTATAGGTGTGTGGTCAGTGGTACCCAGAAATATAACATTTTGGTAAGTGAAGATTGCCATCTGTTACAGTGGTTGGAGGAATGAAGAGAATTGATCATTCAAATTCCCAACAGGGTTTCACATTTTCTAATTTTAAGGCATCTTGATATCTTGATATGTTGTATCCTTTATAGTGATAACCTAATTTAAGTAAAATGTGGAATGTGGACATGGCAGAAATTTTGAAGGTATCACATAACTGAAGTTTAGGAAAATTTGACCTAAGAGATGCCATTGATTCAAATGTTCATGTTGTGGAAGGTAATTGTTTCATTTACTCAACAAACACAGAATCTGCTATTGTCTAGACACTAGGCATACTAAGATGACTAAAACATGACTGATGACCTTGAATGGCTCATACTGTATTAAGGAAGATACAATACAATTTGAAAAGCTCTCCTGTAAGTATGGACACAACATATAAAGGGAACATGGAGGAATTAAAAACCAGGATCCAGGAAAAACCTACAGAGGAGATGGTATTTGAGCTAATGTTGAATTTGAGTAGGAGCTCACCAGGCAAACAAGAGCAAAGATGGCATGCTAGGCAGTTAGACTTATGTTAAAAATTTGGAGGTATGTAGGAATATGATGTGACACAAATCTCTTCTTGCACATTTGTGTGAAGGAAGGAGCTTATATAAGGTGCATTTGGGATTAAAGGGTGTGCTAGTATAAAACACTATAAATGTAAGTAAAATCTTCAAAAACTTTGAAATATATTTTGGCATTTTCACTTAATTTAGGAATCCAGAATGGAAGGGACAAAAGGTGCACACTACCAGCCACTTGTGTGTGTTCATGACAGGCATCACTAATCAATTCCAGCATTGCTTCCAGAGTTCAATTCTTCTCCAGACAGAACTCTGGGCTACCTCTACTGATGGATTTGAAGTGGTCACTGAGATGAAACCTATTTCCTATTTCTGGAGAAGTGTGGAGCTAGAATCCTTTTAATAAGGATTAGAACATGATGCAAATGAGGCCAAGAGCTGTATCTCAAAGTTTTTTGTGTTTGAAACAATCACACAAGATAAAAGCAATACAGACCAACTTTAGTGCCTTGTTCCAATGAATTCAAAGTCTCCTGATTAGGATAACCTTAGACAAGAGATTTACAAATATTGGTTCTTGAAGAAAATGCAGTTCAAGGTTGACTTTAACAGCATTTGATTGTTTATTACAATAAATATTGAAAAAATAAGAGCATTTAAATTTGTAGTTTTCCTTAAACTTTTTGAAAATTCACAAATACTGGGTCAGCCTTCCCACCTGGAAACAACTATGTAGATACTGATTTGGTTGGAGTATATTCATTTGCCACAGTTGATGAAATTTCCTGTTCTTTAAACCAACTCTGCTTCACGGATTCGTCTTACCTGCCTGTACCCTGGAGGGATTTTATTTTTGGCTTATGCTTATCTATCCTAATAGTATCTCATGAGATAGTCTAGGTAGTGGTCCCCAAAACAATCATGAATAAATTACATTGAATTACATTATACATATATTAGATACAATCATGGGAATTTTTCCTCATAAAAATTCTGTTTTTCCCATATCAGAACTTTTTGAATTAAGGGATTTTTAAGGCTTTATTTTTATCATTTTTCTGAGGGTGGGGAACAACTTCTTAGGATGTGTAGAACAAGGAATTTTTAGAGTCAGGTGTTCTAACAAGCCTTTTTAAAGATAAAAGATGTTAAACATGGGATCTTATGAAAAAGTCCTTCTGCCTTCCTTCCTTCCTTTCTTTTTTTCTTTCTTCTTCCATAAAAAGACCCTTGAGATTTCCAAAGCTGGTTCTGACCCTGTGAGTAGCATGTAGTTAAAATGTCTTGAATCAGGAATTGAGGGAAAGGGAAGTGAATTCCTTGGGAATGAAAAGAGTCAGAAGTCTTTTTAAATGAAGAAGTGCTGAGAGTATTACTGTGGGTTGTAGGAAGGGAAAGTCCACAGAATAGATAATGAAAATCTGGACAGAGGCAGGTAAGGGGCAGAGCTGTTCTGATACATATTATTTTAGTGTTTTTATTAACACATAATTCTTCTCACTTGTAGTTGCCTATGCCAACTGCTGGAGAGATGAAGGACTGATCCCCAGAGTCTGGTCTAGGCTCTCATGACCACTGACTCCTCAAGTGCAGGGCTCTGGAGAGGGAGTAAGTGGTCTCTCTAATGGGGTGTCCACAATCTCTCTACAGTACCTGAAGAAACAACATTCGGGCTTGGCATTGTGTCAGTTTTTAGTGTAACAAGAAAACAGTCAGCTGTTCCATTTTCAGTTCTCATTGAAACTCCTGTTATCATGATCTCTTTACGATCCTGGACACAGTAATGAGGTTTTAAATCCTTCAAACATGCTCTAAAAGGTAGTTACCAGCTCTGTTAGTGTGACCTTTTCAACACTGTGTGATTTATGTAGCTGGTCATTTGTCTCTTCCTTTTTAAATAACAGCAGAGAGAGGGATAGGAGTCAGAGGGATGTGGTAGTGAGAATATGAAACATTCCTGGATGCCGTTTAGCTCCCACCAGCAGACTTTTGGTGTGTGAATGACAGGACTAGCTTCTATTTGGCTGTGGGTTGTTTCCTGAAAACCTCTGTAAATGTAAAAACAGAAAAATATATGTGCTCCATGCTTCTATGTTGCACTGTTAGCCTCAGCATTTTGTCATCATTTATCCCCCTTTTCAGGGGAGGGACATGAAATTCTTCCTCAGGTGGCCTATGATAATATTCTTAGGAGTTGCTGAATCTCCAAGTAATTTTTAAACCACTTGATTGATACAAAAAGCTGTATATATTTAATGTATACAATGGGATGAGCTTGAAGAAAAGTATACACTCCTGAAGCCATTACCACAATCAAAGCCATAAATCTACCCATCCTCTCCAAAAGTTTCCTTTTGCTCTTTTTATTGTATTTTTTTATAAGTACACTTAAAACATTCTAAAGCCTACTGATTGAATAATTAATATTTCCAGGAGCTATGCAGTATTCAACTTAACAGCTATAAGGTACTCTGATTTTAATGTGAAATTTTGGAGAGATTCTTTAATTTTGTTTATCTTTTCTAAAAAATGGCATCTTTATAAATCTCAAGTAGCTTCAGTCAATTTGATGACCCACAGATTTTAGTAGCTGCACCTCTCCCCTGATTATATTAATGTAATATGTTATCTAATTTGCCAGTTCTTCCACATCTTTATCCTAAGTGTCAGAAAAGCCAGCTGTTCATTGTCTTTGGTGCCTGGGCCACTGTCCACATCCAGGTGAGAAAGTATTGAGTAGAGATCACAAAACTGCGTGCCTGCAGGGCCTACATAGGTAACATATGCAGGTGAAAAGGATCATTTGCTTAGTTTTACTTTTATATATTAACTTATAGACATCTTATTTACTTTTCTAAAGCACTGTGTTGTTCGTACTTTTTTTTTTCTAAGACATATTCCTGTATGACTCCTTTTCATTTCTCCACTTGGGAAAGGCCTGGGCAAGAGCAAATGAGAAGATAAATGACAGCTGTCAGTCAGCTCAGTGATGAAGCTGCATTTGGACCCAGTGGTCCTTATGTGTAAGACACCATGACTCAGTCTCTACCAATTGGTGCCGTGCTGGGTTGGTGATTTGCTGTTTTCATTTACTTTATTTTTTTTCAAGACTAATCTTTCATTTTTAAGTGAAAGCTGCCAAATTTAAAAAATGACACTATTTTTTTTAACTTGCCAGCATAAGCAAAATTTAGGGCAAGATATGTCCTTGGTTGTCATGTATAAGCAGAAGCTAAAACATGTGTAAAAATGGACATCGGTTTTTGAAATAATAGACACCAGAGACTGGGAAGAGTGGCAGAGGGGAAGAATGGTAAATGATGAGAAAATACACTTAAAGCCCAGACTTCAACACTACATGATATACTCGTGTAACAAAACTGTACTTGTGCCTCTTAAATTTATACAAATGTTAAAAAGATTCCATGGAACAGCTTGTTGGTAATCTCTGGTGCAGATGAATGACTGAACCCAATATCACTGAATATCACTACACATTTGGAATTATAGAGGTCTATGGATGCATATAATTTCATTTTGAACTGATTCTAGTTACTTTATTTTTTTACATAAAATGTATCAAGAATAATGCATTAAGTATGTAGTTAATATATAGAAGACATATTAAAGACTACATATTCAGTATATGTTTAAAACATATATATGCATGATTTGTTCATATATAAAGAACATATATTTGACCATATATTCTGTTTTAACATAGAATTTGAGTTATGTTTGGTTCTGCAGAATATATGCTAACTGGGTAGTTTAATTAGAATTGGTGATGGTCAAAAATGAAAAGCATATAACCAGTCCCCTTTACAATCTGCCGCCATCTGAGGAGTTGAAGGAGCCAGTAACTCTCAGAAACAGTCTTATGAACTGGTGTAGGGGTGAGGGGCACAGGAGGGAGGCTGTGGCACTCATTATGGTTCAGCATTTGACATATCGTCGTAGGCTTTCCTACAATATAGCCTCTAACAAAACTAGGTTGTCCCGAACCCCTGGTAATAGGATTGTTTACCTATATACCAAGAAGGTTGGGAAACACCAAAGTCTGCGTGTGGTGTGTGCCCAGGCAGACTTCAAGGGGTTCGTGCTGTGAGACCTAAAGTTCTTATGAGGTTGTCCAAAACAAAAAAACATGTCAGCCGGGCCTATGGTGGTTCGATGTGTGCAAAATGCATTCGTGACAGGATCAAGCATGATCTTCTTATTGAGGAGCAGAAAATCGTCATGAAAATGTTGAAGGCACAAGCACAGAAAGCAAAATAAAGAAATGAAGCTTTTTTTCTGTAATAAAAATTAAAAATCTTAAAAAAATAAAAGCATATAACCTGTTATTAAAAATAGAGCTTAAACTCTTGCTGATTTACTTTTTTCTCATTAGCACGTATCATTGCCTCATTTATTTGACCTATTTATTTCTTGTCTCCCCACCAGAATATAAGCCCCATGAGGGCAGGAGGTTTTTGTCTGAATAATTCACTTATAAGCCTAGTGCTCAGAATAGAATGTGTCACAATAAAGGATTTCATCAAATAATTGTTGAATATTTGAATTAAAGATGCATTTCATTTTGGGAGACCGTGTGTTTGAAAGCCAGGGAAGGATAATTACCACTCTCTTGCATTTGATCGTGAATCAGCTTAGTATGTTTGGCTCCTGTGTTTGCAGTAGCAGAAAACAATGCTATGATTAACATCCTGTTATTCAACGTTGAATAAATCCATCGTGTCTGTTTCCTCAGGCTACATTCTTTGCTTGATCTGTTTGGCTTCTGTGCTTGCAATGACAAGGGGAACTGCTGGGGAACTTATCCCAGTGGGGAGCATGGGGAGGGCCACACTTCTCAAGCACGTTTCTTGAAATAGGCTAGACTTCGGCACCTGCACTGTGTTTAGGACACAGAGAACTCACTTTTGGGATCCCTTAGCCCCAAGAGGACTGAGATGAGGTTCCCTGGAGATAAGTAAGGAGAATGAGGTCTTCCATGTCAGGAGATGGAACAAAAGTGGACACTGATGTCATTCATTCCGCTTTATATTCCAAAAACAACATTAAGTGTCCACTTTACTCCAGGATCTGTAAAAGTGGGTACTAGGTATAAAACTCTTGTCTCAAAAATCTCTTCAGATTCCAAAAGTTGATCAAATAAAGGCAACACAGTGGTGAAAAAACTGTAATAGAAAGTATCACTGGGACACAGATGAGAGAGTGGTCCCACTACTTGAAAAGTTGGACAGAGCTTCACAGGAGAAAACACTGAATTGCTTTATTTAAAAAAAAAAATGGAAGTGGCCCATATTTACTGTACCATCACCTAGAACCGTACCACAAAGAAGTAACTAACCACTTTTAACATCAGGATGCATATCTTTCTAGACCTCCTTCACACATATACTTTGTAGAACATACTCTGTGCTTCTCCCTTTTCTTAACATTACAGGTAAATACATTTTTGTGGCTTAATTGATTTATGATAGCCCAATACTTTTATTTTATCTGATTGCTTTTACCATTTCTCAATGAGCAAGGTATTTGGTGGTTTCTAGCTTCATTTTTCCCCACTAAAAACAATGTTTTCATAAAACATCCCTGTTGTTAAATTTTTTACAAATCTGTTTCTTTTTCCTTGGGCTACATTCTTTGCTTTTTCAAGATATTTTTGTTACACTCTTTTAGAAAGTGCAAAATTTAAGGGCATAGCTTGACAAATTATCACCATGTTAACACACCTTCACACATAAACCTCTCAGATCAAGACTTGGAACATTACCAGCTCGAGAGAAGTTACCCTGTGCCCCCTCTCGATTATGCTGGCTTTCTTCTTTCCCAAAGGAAACCTTTCAATCAATTGTTGGATGTGAAGTTATATTGAAAGGATAATTCCATTTATTAGGCTTTTGATAAATACCACTAATATTCCTCCAGAAATATTTTACCTCTCTATCGCATTTCCCTTAAATTTCCCAAACTTTCACTTCATTTTAAATATATATATATATATATATATATACACAGTCAGTTTGACAAGTAATATCTCAATAGTGTCTAATTCACATTTCTTTGACTACTAATGACATTAAATGGTTTTCCATATGATTAAGAATGCTTTATATTTCCTATTTGGTAAGTGTCAAATGTCCTTTTGTGTGTGTTTGCGTGTTTCTGTCAGTGTCTCTGTGTGTGTCCCTTCTGGGCCTGCTGTTCGGGCTTGCCTTTTTTAGCACATGTTTAATCATTTAGGTATAATTCTTCTGAGGAGTTAGACATTAACTATCACTTTCCAGTAACATCTTGTATCTTCTGATCCATTTACTAGAGCCGAGGCCCTGAGGAGGAAGCAGGGCAACCACTCCAGACAGCTCCGTTGTGATAGGACAGGTCCAGACTCCAAAAGTTAAGTAGCCTGCCTGAGATTGTTGTTCAACAATCCCTGGGTTGTGACTTTGTGTATCAGAGTTCCTAATTTAATGTCATTATGACTTAAAACTTCATCTAGCCCTCTGGTAATGACCTTGATTAATTGTGTTGCAAGATTTCTGAAGACATGTGTAATGTCGTGAATTGAATATGACAGGGGTTTTAATATATTCACCCCTGTGTTTCATCTTTGTGACTGAGGAGACAGGGTCAGATCTGAACATTCTATAAATCACTTCTTTTCTCTCTTTCTCTTTTTTAAAATAACAGCTTTATTGAGGTATATTTCACTGATTTCAAATATATGACTCAATGGTTTTTAGTATATTCACAGAGCTGTGCAGCCACCACCACAATTAATTTTAGGACATTTTTATCACCCCCAAAATACCTTCCCGTTAGCAGTCTCTCCCCATTTCTCCAGTCTGCTTTTCATTCCCCCAGCTCCTGGTAAGCACTAATTTTTTTTCTGTCTCTATAAATTTGCCTGCTCTGTACATTTTATGCAAATAGAGTCATACTGTATATGGTCTTTTTTGACTAGCTTCTTTCACTTAGTGTTTTTTTAGGTTCATCCATGTTGTATTATGTACCAATACCTTATTCCTTTTTTCACTTAATAATACTCCATTATATGCTTATACCACATTCTGTTTGTTTATCCATTCACTAGTTGATGGACAATAGAGTCACTTCCACTTTGCACTATTATGAATCAGTTGCTATAAGCATTCTTAGGTATGATTTTGTGTGGATGTATGTTCTCAGTCCTAGATGATGTGTTAACTGTATGTTTAACCTTTTGTGGAACTCCCTGACTGTTTTCAAAAGTGGCTGCCTCATTTTACAATCTCACTGTCAGTGAATGAAGTTTTCACTTTCTCCACATCTTTGCCAAGACTTGTCGTTATCTGTATTTTTTAAATATAACCATTCTATTGGATGTAAAGTGGTACTTGACTGAGTTTTCCTGGAGGCTAATACTTTTGGGGATCTTTTCATGTGCTTATTGGCCAATTATATGTCTTCCTTGGAAAAACGTCTGTTAAGATTTTTGACCCATATTAAAATGGACTTACTTATCTTTTTTATTGGTGAATTGGATCTTCTCTGTCTTTGATTTCACCTGAAGATGAGCTACTGATGTGAAGACAAATTGCTGGGCAGTGCATATGCTCATTTGTTTCTTTCTCCTCCCACCAGAAAGAGGATACCATGTCCACATTGGTCTATTATGTTCGCATTGCACATAAGAGTAAATGAAAAAGCCAAGGGATGCCAGTCCCAACAGAGGTCGCTCCAACTCACTCCAGTTCCTACTCAGCCTGTTTCTTCCTTCAATATTACTTTCCTGGCCCCTATGGACATCCAAATTTAGAATCCTTGATGGGAAAAAAGGAGGCATGTAGAAGGTGAGCCTTGAACCTTCTTATGAGAAAAAAAATGAGCTCAGGTCTTGAATTTAGAGATTGGAGACAGCATTTCTTATTGTGTAGCCTCCTCTGATGAAAATCACTAAGACAGGAGCTTAACTTATGAGCTATAAGGGTCACAGTCTCATTTCTTTGAAGAAAATTTATTATATAGATGTTTATTACTGTTTATTAATTTGGACACGGAATTGCACTGTAGTATTATAAACTCGGTCAATTCCTATTTATCAATATAAGCAGGTTCTATATATTACAAACATACATATTCTAAAAACACTTTCCTGATTTACATACAGATGATCATTATAAAGGTGACTCATTTTCATAGTGTGAACATTTCAAGAAAACTTTAAAAAACTATTTGTATATATAAATATCTGGAGAACTATATTAAGCAATCAGATGTTTACCTATACTATTTAAATTATTAATTTAATTGAACATTTATGTAGCTTACAAAAATCATATATATATAAGCTGCTAATTCTAAAATGCAACTTATCCTTACCCATCTGAAATCTGAATACACATTCGTGTCTTCATTATGAAAGACACATTTTGAATCATTTTGGAGTTCTTCTGAGCTAAACAACTCCTTCAGTTGAAATAATTTGAGACATAGTATTGTTTTAGATGTGTGCAGTGTGATAACCGGAAATCAACACACACACCAAGCAGTTGAAGTTTTCAGTTTTTCTCTATGTGAATTTTTATGATCACCACAACATAATTGCTGCCTATGTAGTTTCTTAAAACAATATTTAAGTGGGCCGGGCGCAGTGGCTCAAGCCTGTAATCCAAGCATTTTGGGAGGCTGAGGCAAGAGGAGTGCCTGAGCCCACGGGCTCAAAAACAGCTTGGGAAATTTGGCGAAACATCATCTCTAAAATAAATCACAAAATTAGTCAGGCATTGATAGCTTACACATGTAGTTCCAGCTACTTGGAAGGCTGAGATGAAGGGATCCCCTGAGCCCAGCAGGTTGACGCTGGGGTGGCCATGAGCATGCCACTGCACTCCAGCCTGGGTGACAAACAGCTTGGGCAATTTGGCGAAACATCATCTCTAAAATAAATCACAAAATTAGTCAGGCATTGATAGCTTACACCTGTAGTTCCAGTTACTTGGAAGGCCGAGATGAAGGGATCCCCTGAGCCCAGCAGGTTGACGCTGGGGTGGCCATGAGCATGCCACTGCACTCCAGCCTGGGTGACAGAATTGGGTGACTCCAATTCAAAAAAATAAATAAAAATAAATAAAAATATTTAGGTGACTTTAAAGTATAACTTTTTAAATACCACTGTTTAGATTAATAGCCTACACTTATAATTATGAAGCTGCATCTCAAGGGTGGGATGCCAACTCTGTGTTAGTTTTTCTTTGCTCTTTTCCTACCCAAACTGTGTATGTCAGTTGATCTCTGTAAATATCCAAAGCAGCATTAGGCAAGACTGTTTCACACTTGAGTGTCTTGCCCAAGCATTACTTTTTTCATGTGTACAAATTAAATTAAATGAGAAGATGTTGTGTAATATGAGAGACTTTGTGAGGATTTGAATACAGGAAGACTTTACTTTTTTCTCTTGGGGACATTTTGGGGAAAGTATTTTTCCATCTACTTAATAATACCCCACAGTCTCTTGTTCAACATTTTATGTGGGATAAGCTCAATAATGCATTGCTGTGTCAAATGTAAATGTTTCACAAACATCTTCTCCTTTTTGAATAATTACACCTCTGTTCCTCCACTTTTTTGTGAGTGGAAGATATGTCAATAGAAATGACTTGAGATCAGTTCCAGGTCCTTTGCTGATTCCTGTGCACAAGTGGTCCAGGCTCTCAGGGGACTTACAGTCAAGTGAAGGGGAAAGACAATGTGTTGATAGTCATATTAAGAAAAAACTAGGCCATTGCCGGACCATCATCGCCACTGCCAGGTCACTGCCATCGCCTTGTTAAGCTTTGGTGTGGCCATGTGCTCTTTGAGCTATGGCCCGGCCATGTTTCCTGGCTTTGGCCCCCTTCCCTACTTTGGGGAGGTGAATTTTCTCTTTCTATCTCTCTCTCTCTCTAATTTACTTTTAAATAAACTATATTTTCTAATTTAAAAAAAGAAAAAAACTAGAGTGATATATAATAGCCGAGATCAGAACTGTTATATGTGGGAATCTTTGAGCAGAAGATATTTAAGCTGAGATGAAAAGAATGAGTAGTTCAACAAGGTAAAAATTGAGAAGAGGAAAGGAAAATACTGTTCTTGGCTGAAGGAACTGAGAGTTAAAGGCTCAGAGGAGGAAAGAATCACAATACACTCACTGTGGGTGCTCAATGGGTTAGAGCATTGAACAACAGAAAGAGTGGTGTGAGATGGTCCTGTAGAGGTAGCTCAGTGTAAACACTGGACATTAGACATTCTTTCTTGATATGAAGAACAATAGGAAACCATTCACATGTCTAAGCAAGAGAGAAATGAAATTCTATCTGCATTTATAAAAGTGCTTTCTGTCTACAATGCAGAATGGGGATGAGGGGAAGTGGGAAGTCGCTTGAAATTGTCTGAGTGAGAGATGATGAAGGGTTGAAGTAGGGTAGAGAGAAACTGGAGTGCTCAAGAGGAATTTAAAGGTAAAATTAAGAGACTGGTGATAGGTGAGATATGGGAGATGAGGAAGAAGGAGAGATTGAACAAAAAATTAGTTTCTGGCTTACAGTTGCCAGTTACTATGACTGAAAATGATGGATAGGTCATAATTGGAAGTAGCCATATTGAGTCTGAGAAGTCTCTAAGCTACTCACGTGAAGATATTGAGGAGCCTAGTGTACATAAAGACTTGATGTGCAGATGCAAATTGGGGTAAATGAAAGAGCAATGTCCAGAGGTTTATGGTTTGCAAAATGGGCTATGTGGTGGCTCCATTCATTGAGATGAGGAGCCCTGAAAGCAACCTAAGCCTCATGATGCATTTCTAAAAATAATGTGTCACCTTGAGCCAGTCACCTTGCTGGCCTCAATTTCTTAATCTGTAAATTAAGATTGTGAGCACCTTGCATTTTGTGATTCTGTGCTGAGCTGATTGTTGGTTTCATGTCTTCTGCACATGAAGTGATACTTGCTCCCTTCTTCCTCCCCACCTGGACACACAAATGACATTTTCCTGGAATATTTTATTTGGTCATCAAGATAATCTAATTTTGGAAAGAGAGCTTACATTGTGTAAGCATTTAACTGCTAACCTGTGCATCTTAGAATGTTTTTCCAAGAGCTGAATCACAATATTATAATGAAAATGGTAGACTCTCATTTCCATTTTGCAAAATTATGATTCAAGGGGATAAATATAATTGCAGCATGTTTCAATGTATCTCTGAGCACTTTGCCTACCAGTTCTTGAATCCATGCCAAAGCCCAGAAGTTCTTTAACTTTTAAAAAGCCTCTTCATGTTTGGAATAAAGTCATTTTGGGCAAACATAGAGTCAACTTTTGTGCATCTTTAAATATAGTGCAAGAATTAAATGTGATGCACATAAGGTTTTCAATCATGAACATCTTAGTAGATATGTCAAGACAAAAATAAGCTGGGCACAGTGGCTCATGCCTATAATCCCAGCACTTTGAGAGGCTGAGGTGAGAGGATTGCCTGAGCCCAGGGGTTTGAGACCAGCCTGGGCAACATGGAGAGACCTTGTCTCGACATAAATCAAAAAATTAGCTGGACATGGTGGCAAAGTGCTCAGAGATACTACACCCTGTAGTTCCAGCTACTTGGAAGGCTGAAGCAGAAGGGTCGCTTGAATACAGCAGGTCGAGTCTGCAGCGGCCGTGGGCATGCCACTGCACTCCAGCCTGAGTGACAGAGTGAGACTCCAACTCAAAAAATAATGATAATTAACAATCTGCAAAAGGCCACAAAAGTTAGATCACTCTATAAAAATATATGTATGGTTTTAACTTTTCAATATTGAGTAATATAAAATACTTTCCTAAGATTCCATTTATCAGTAGATGTCACTAATTAATGCATAATAATTCTCTTGTATATAAATTGTGTTGATATCATTGTCTTGGTGTATAATAAGTCAGAGCTGTTGTTTTTGAATTTTATGAGTTTTTACTACTGTGGATGTTTGTGTTTATTTTGATGGTGTATCTCAAGGTCCTGCCCCCTCTCCAAAGGTTTGTAAATCCATTTTTTTTTTATGGTAGGGGAAGATAGTGGACACCATTGTGAACTTCGCCCACCAGCATTGAATTTCTCAGTTAAAATTCACTTTCTGGGTGTTCAGATCCCCTCCATAGACTGAGATCTTGGACATGTATAATAATTGAGTTTCAGGGAGCTGATCTGTTCCTGCTGACCCAACACAAGGGACACATTTTTAAAACAAGGGCCACAATGTCTTAGAGTCAGAGATACTAATGAAGACAACAAAGGTAAATAAGTCAGGCCCTCTACCAGAATCTTTTCTTTTCCTATATAGTGTTATGTCATAGCTGTAAAGTTAATCTTACCTTTCCCGGCCCCTGACATGAAGACATGGCCATATGCATAACTCTTGACAGTGGCAACAGAAAGAAAATGGTATAAGCCATTTTCTGACCAATGCTTTTAACTGGTTTACAGTTGCCAGTTACTATGGTTGCAAATTATGGATGGCCATAAATCTAAAGTTGGATGTGTTGAGTTTGAGATGTCTCTGAACCACTCACATGAAGATGTCAAGGAACTTCATGGAGATGAAGACCTGATCTGCAGAAACAAATTATCATTATCTCAGTCTGCTCATTCTGCCATAACAAAATACCATAAATGGTGTGACTTAAACAATAAAAATTTATGTCTCACAGCTCTAGAAACTAGAGGTTCAATATCAAGATTCTGAGATTCAGTTTCTGGTGAGGGCTCTCTTTCTGGCTTGCAGACAGCCACCTTTTTGCTGTGTTCTTACATGGCAGAGGGAGTCAATTCTCTGTATCTCTTCTTATAAAGACACTAATCCTATTGAGTCAGGGATCCACCCTTACTAACCAATTTAAACTTAATTAATTTCTTACCCTAAATGCAGTCACATTGCTGGTTATTACTTCAATATATGAATTGGGTGATGCAATTCAGTTCCTAGCATCCATGTTCTTTGGGATGCCCAACAGATATTAAGGAACTAGTGATAGGAAGCTTTCAGAAAGATTATGACTTTCCAGGAGCCCAGATCTTTGTGGGAGGCAAACCCAGCCCTTGGGAGTCCAGACCTCAGGGCAGCAATTCACAATAGGTAGTAATACTCTGGGCTTGGGCTTCAGCTGGATCTAACTCTGCTACTTATTTATGGAAAGGGAAGCTCACAGGATTGTGAAGATCATAGACTCAGAGTCAGAGGCTGCCAATTACTGAAATGTCCATGGGAGAAAATTACATAAATTATTTGAGCCTCCATTATATCATCTAAAGTGAGAATAGTAATAGTGCTTGCCTCGCAGGATTGCAGCAAAGAGTAAATTAAACAAAGCATAAAAAAGCATCAATGCCTAAGTGATTATTATTCATTCTCCACTTTCTCATTTTTTATAATTTTTTTATCCTTTCTTAGATACTCTACCTGTAAATATCAACCAATATGTACTGCATATAGTATGAGATAAAAGTATGGACTAGGGAGTCAGATTGGGTTTTCCACTTAAAGATATGTGACCTTGGGCAAGTACCTTATACTCTCTATCTCTCACTTTCCTGATTTAAAAGTTGGGGATGATAACTCCTCACAGTGCTGTGCTGAATTTTTTATTTCATAACGTGTACAACACACTTAGAACAATGCCTGTCACATGGTAGATGTGTCATGCTATTAATGTTTCCTGTCTGGGTTGAAGTAGTGTATTTTTGTATATTGGTTAAACTTATGCTATAAAAAATAGAACATGGGGCACATAATGGCTCAATCACAATATAAATTAACTTTTTTACTCACACAATAGCTCATGGCTAGTAGGTAGGTCTCTTCCAGGATTCTAAGACACAGGAGACTCATCTTCCTAGAATCTCAGTATTGTCTATACTCAACTAGCAGAAAGGAGGAGAGTATATGGGGGGAGGGGAGATACAAAACACTTTTTCAAAAGCCGTGGCCCCAAAGAGGTGAGTACCATTCTCTCTCTGATGCTGTTGCAAGAAATGTTCTCATGTTCATGCCTGCATGCTGGGGGCTGGGAAGATAAGTCTTGTCTGGCAGCAGCTTCCCAGCTACTGCTGGATGCAAGGGAGAGGGGGCAGGCTTCTGGAGATCTGGTCATTTCCTCCTTTAGTATCTGTAATTCTAAGGTGTGGTGTTTCTCATTTGAAAAATAGGCCTCTTTATGGTGACCTATCAGGACTTGATCAGCTCTCCAAGACCTCTTGAGGTTCTGTCAGTTTCTGGGAAGAACTTGGTACCCAACCTTCTAATTATTGGTTAGAATATATAAAATTGCCATGAACAACCTCAAGCACTTGGGTTATGCTGACCTTTAATTTGTGCTTAGACCATTAGAGTATCTTTAAGCAGTGATTTTTTTGTTTTGTTTTGTTTTCTCTGTAGGTTTAGGAAGTCAAAAGCAAACCTGCACAGTCAAAAAAATGCACAGCTGTTTCCCTTGTGACAAGGTATATCAGTGAGTGTCACTGGCAAAAAAAAAAAAAGAAAAAGAAAAAAAGAAAAGAAAAAGAGAAAACTAAAACAAAGGCTGTGAAAAAGATAAGCTAAAACAGATTGTAGGCGGATATGTTTTCATAGCACTTGAAATTACTCAGCAACTTTGCCTCAGGAGAAGTATATTAATAATACATCTCAAAAAATGTTTGTTGCTTGAACTGAAGAGAAGAGAGTTTCTCCTTGAAGAGAAACTTTTAATAATAGTATTGGTTTAATACAATCTGTCTGCAATAGGAAGAGGGTCATCATAATTTGGTTTGATTCTAATGAGTCCAAGAGAGCAAATTTTCTTTGAGCCTTGACACTTCAGTGTTCAAGAATGTGATCTATGACCTGAAGAATGAAAGGATTTTTTGAGCACTTGATTTTTTAAAGGCTTAATTTAAATTGCTTGACTCAAAATAAAATACAAATTTATATACTTAGATCGTATTATCCCATCTTTTCCCACTCCCCACCCTCCAAACTGAAAATAAACCATTTCTATTGATTTATTTACAGTTCTTTTGTTTTATTATGCAAGTTAACAGCAAATGAGAAGGTATGTTTTTTTATTTCTAAGCCATAGTTATTATAAAAATCATAGCACCTGTACAGTGTCCTGTACTTTGCTTGTTTTGCTTAATAATATATCCTAGAGATCTTTCCATATCTACATAGTGTCTTCATTCTCCATTATGGGTCACAGTGCCCCAGCATGGGGTATACCAGAGTTGGCTTCCAATTTTTTAATATTTATGTTAATAAAATATATTCCCTAGATTCACTGGTCTAAGTGGGATGTTGTCTGATACTCGTTTAACAATTCACCATTTTCAAAGTCCTTCTGAGAGCTTACAGCAGCTTTATAAAGATAAGTGCTAATACTCACTTTCACAGTTGTAACTGAGACCACACACCCATTAAGTGATGCCAGCACAAACACAAAGTTCCCCTCAGAGCCATTCCTGTGTTCTCCATTCTTGGGAACACCAAAGGCTTCCTATAGCTGGTGCTCCTTTGTAAGGGTTCAGCTTCTTACTCCTCACCCCTCCTCTTGGAATGCAATTTGCTACTTGCCTTTGAGAGATCCAACTCTAATGAACTTGATTTTGTTCTTTTGAATCCAACACCTGCAGAATGAGTATGATGTCATATTGTTCAAACAGATTACCAACTTGGTCATAGTAAATTTGAAAAATAATTGCATTTTGATACTCAAGCCCTCCAAGGAAAGGGAAAACTGGAAGAAAGCCATAATAGCTCAACTTTTAAATTAAATATATCTGAAATTATATACATTTATGAAAATAGTTCTCTCCCACGACAAGTCTGTTGGCTAGCCCTATAAGATCTGCGGCTGAGTCATATTTACTCCCACCCTACATGCTCTCCATGCAAAGCGTAAGACAAAAAATCCTAATGCCTAGTAGGTCTCTCAATAAGTATTGACTGAGTGAATTAATGAGACCTGCATGACTGGACTCAGCATGAGGAAGAGGAAGCAGAGTCCTGGTCACTGACCCCTGCCTGTGACTTGACAATATTCCCGAGAAGCCCAGACTTCCAGTAGGGACCATAGCACATGAATGTTCTTACTGGGCTGACACATTGCAGTTCAATAAGGGATATGCTGATTTTCTAAATAAAATTTTTTTTGCACATCCACATCTCTCTCTGTAATCAGCAATGCCCAGTACTTACAAAAGAAAGTGAATGACTTACTGTTAGAGAGCATAAAAACAAATAATGCCTCTTGGCAATTCCTCAAGCAGAAGACATGATCACTGAACCCACGAGTAGAGCAGAGAGAGGGAAGAGAAGCATTCACTCATGGTTCCAATCCAAACTTAAAGGAGCCACCAAAGCATTTCTTCTTCCAGAATGCTGCTAAGAAAAGGCATTCACAGCAATGTAAGTTAGCTAATTAATAAATTCAACTCGTTTTTTGAGCACCTGTTCAATACCAGGTACTGTTTGCCCTGGACTGGTAGAAATGAATAAAAGGGATTAAGTTCTCTGTCACCTGTGGATTTGTCAGCATCAAAGATATAAAAATGAATAAGACATGCTTCCTGTCCTAAACCAGTTAATATCATAATTCTAAATGTTCGTGGATTCTCCTTCAGAATATTGCCATGTGCTGATATCACCTATGCTGCTACATACTTAATATGTTCTCCTTTGTTCCAAGTTTAACCAATTTATTTCAATGAACTTTTTGTCCCTACCAAAAACAGACAACTAGTCTGATATTTCCATAAATGAAAGATAAACTAAAAACTAAAACAGAAACCAAGTGGTGTTATTGAATTCTCTCTGCATGGCCTGTGTACAGATTAATGTATACACTCACCTAGGACTGTGGCCTCTGTGTCTGTCAAATAAGGGAAGTTAGCAAGGGTCAGTGAGGCATTAAAGAATTCTAGCACCTAAGAGAGGCTTTTCCCTAGTCATCATGATCAGATGAATTGAAAGAAAAGTAGAAAAGAGAGTAACTTCAACACTGTGCGAGTCAATGTAATTTACATCTAGGTCCATGAGCCACCTGGTATCACTGCCCCCTAGGAATGTGATCTTGGGTATATGTGCTTGTCTAAGTTTTCATGTGAATGTGTAAATGATCTCCTTTCAGGAGTCTTGTGATAACATTATAAAGACTATGACCTTAAAAGTTAAACAAAATTACATCCAAAATTCCTGTTTACATGCCAAGCAGTTCACACTCTTTACCACTTAGAGTTTCAGTTTGATCATGCATACAGAGGATGATATTCACTTCAGGGATTGATATTATTAGTACAAATAAGCTATAAAAAGAGAAATGTCATAAGCAAATCTGGGTGGCCAGGTTGGATTTGGATTTCATCTGTGCAGATCACTAGCAGTGGGATCTTTGGGAAGTTATCCAACCTCTCTGTGTCTTGGGTTCCTCTTCAGTACAAGCAGAATAATAATACCTACTTCATTAGGCCTTTGATAAACATTAAATGAGCTAAACACATGAGGGACTGGCACATCATACATGGTGAATTAGTGTTAATTCTCATTATTATACAAATTGTTGAATGGAATCTAGCACAAAACAGGAAGTTGTGAAATATGAAGCCACTGTTACCTCTTTTTCTCAGACCAGTGTCTGTAGCCGTTGGGAGTAACCAGATTAGGCAGCCAGTCAGCAAACAAAGGCCCACCAGTTATGATGCAAGACAGGCTAGTTTGAAGGGAAGATTCGAGGAGCGAGTGTCTAAAAGAGACAAGGAGGACAGAGCTTCATGGTTGTCAGTGGGGACTGTAGTAATTCCTCAGCAGGATGAGAATAATGGCCTCAAAGGAGAGATGGCTTTCTCTATAAATTATAGTTTTTTAGAAAGGTACCCTGGTAATGATAAGATTTGCCAGTCATTGAATTGTCCATAATCAGTTCTGTAGCTGAGTTTCAGATGAAAGAAATGTTTCCCTACTCAATTTCAGAATAACAGTGTCATGATTAACGTTCTCTTTAGCAATATTTAGAAAAGAAATGGGTTAGGACTGTAGAGAGAAGATGGTGAAGGAGAGGATATGAAAAGAATAAAGTTAATTTATGGTTTTCTGTTGCATCAGCTCTACTAGTTGGGATTTCTAGATGAAGTGTGGCAACCAGGAAGAATTGTGCTTTGTAATCTTGAGGACAATTCATGTCAGAGGAGACTTTTTCTGCAGAGCTAAAATGAAAATGACTCAACAGAATAGGAGGTTGAAACAGTCCTGAGCAGTGGTTAATGATTCTAGGGGATTTAAAATAGTAGACAAGAGGGCACTGGCTAGCCATACTTTTCATTATGAATCCAAGAACACCAGAAGGAAAGAACTTTCCAGAGAGGTGTGTGGGGCCACTCAAAAAACAAAAAAACAAAAACAATGCAACTAGAAGTCAATGAAATAGTGGAAAGTGATAGAAGTAGAAATAATAAATCCAGAGGGGGCTCCAGAGGACATGCAAAATGACCAACTGAATGTGTTCTTTGGGACCCAAGTGAAAATAACTGCTAGTCACAAGAGCTCGGAATTAAAGGAACCAACTGAAACGAAGCAAATTAAACAATTGCTCCCCTAAATAGAGTCACTCATTCCATTATGATTTTCTTCTATCTTCACTTTATTTCGCCCAGTCCTTTTTGCAACCCAGAGATGGGTCCCTGGCCTCAGATAAAGAAAAATTGGGCTAGTTCTTAATTGTGTGTATAAGGGCTTTTTACCACCAGTCATATGTAACAACAGTGGCCTTATTCCACAATTCTTTGTAGTTTAGAGAAAAACATCACACACTGTGTCTCATTTTATCCTAATGAAATAAATGTGAGATTGGCAGTGAACAGTCGATATTATCTTTTATTTTGTAAGATAAAGATATAGGCATTGAATAGTTTCAGAGGAGTGCAACATCTGGCTCCATTCACACAGGTAGTGATGGAAATAAAACTCCAAACAGATCTTCTGTCTTAGAAACATTATATCCCATCCACTAGACCAGGACTTCTGAATTGCAGCCTCCTGAAAATACTTGTTTTGCTTTATTGGAAATTACATGACCTTGTTCCCCAAAGAGTCTAATTTAGTTGGTCTGATGCAAGACCCTATAAATTACAGTTTTCAGAAAGCTCCCCTGGCAATAATAAGATTTGGAAATCATTGAATTGTCCATAATCAGTTCAGTAGCTGAGTTTCAGATGGAAGAAATGTTTCCCTACTCAGCCTCAGAATGATGCTGTTATGGCTAATGTTCTCTTTAACAACATTTAGAAAAGAAATAGGTATGTATTTTTGTGATTTTTGTTGTGTTTTTCCTGCCATTGTTTATCATTCCTGTGCTAGGGGTGACACGGTTTTTTTTTTCCTTCGTGTTTTATAACATTCATTCACTCACCATCCAGCAATAAGTATTTTCAGTCACTTTTAAGAGCAAACCAAGATGGTATACCACATAGAGATAATGAATGATTATCTCACTCAAGGCATAATTGCATCATGTCTATATGTTCTACAAGAGAAATATATCATTAACCATGTCCTTATCAATGTCAGAAGATAGTGATTTATCTTTCCAATAGCATGCTGAAAGCTCTGCCCATCCACATATTTGAGGCAGGCTTCTATGCTTTTATCCAAAAAATTAGGTTTACCAAGCAGGAAGAATGTGAGCTAAAGAAGGTTGTGGATTCATGAGGAAGTGGACCCAGTCTCAGAAGGTACACCCATGTAGAGTCATTGCATTTCTTGTTAATGAAACAAAATATGAATAGCTGGAATAAAACAGGAGCTAGCTCAAAAGAAAGTATAGTAAAAAGACATAGAAAAGTTAAGGAAAAACTTTAAAAGGAACAAATATGAAGAGAAAAGTGGCCCGTGCAGGCTTGATTCTTTCAATGCTGACAAACATTTGTGCATGGGTCTGTGTTGACAATATTGGAGAAGAGAATGGGGGAGTGTTGGAGACATAGGGAGTGGCATTCAGGACACTGCCCAATGGTGGGTGTTTGCTTCCCTTCCAAGCACCCTCCTTCTGAGTTGCTGGCACTATCAGAACATGTCTACAAGAGGCTCCTTCTGCTCATTGGGGAAAAGAAGATAGATTCACCGTGCCCGAGGTAAAATTCCAGGATCTCAGAAGAGTGATCATCATATGAAACAACGTCCTTCTGTAAGATATATCCATAACTCTTCAGGAAAGTGAAGATAAGGGGAAATATAGGGTTTGTTTTTTTAAAAATTACTTCATTCTTGTCATTTCTATGGATGTTAAAAGAAAACTTTTTTTGTGGTCTGTTTTGGTGGTTGTCTTGTTGTGCCTTTTAAAGCATCAGAAATAATTTTTTTGAGTCAATGTCTTAATCTGTCACCCAGGCTGGTGTGCAGTGGCACGATCACGGCTCACCACAGCCTAGGAATTCTGGCTCAGGCAATCCTCCCTCCTCAGCCTCCTGTGTAGCTGGAACCACAGCCATGCCACCATACCTGGCTAATTTTCTGACATTTTTGTAGAGACAAGGTCCTGATGTATTGCTTAGGCTAGAGGCGTAACATCTTAATGAGTAGACTCATGAATCCTTCATAAAGCCTTGACCTTGCTATGTGTGACCCCAGGTTTCCTGGTACCCACTCTCATGCATTTGCATATCCAGTACTCCAGCAGCTCAAAAGAAAAGTGTAGTAAAGAGACATAGAAAAGTTTAGGAAAAATTTTAAGAGCATGGCAAAGGAAAAGAGTTGGAATAAATCCCAGGATAAAATGAGTCCTTCCCTTCCTCTCTTTTGTTATTAGCAAACTATTCTGCACATCTTGCTTGAATAAATACTGGCTGGACTTGAGTCGAGAGTTGCAGTCTTTCTTCGCAGAAGGTAAATGTTGTATGCCACAGCAGTGAAGTGACCCATTTAGGCATGGGGCACACAATTTAAGGAAATATCTTGAGACTCAAATTATGAAACAGAATTTGGCTGAAACTCACTCCTTAACTATGTTTTGTTTGCTTTGAATATATGTACATATGTTTATACACATATTGTGATATATACATATATATTTACATATACAGTACATATATTATACATATGTGTGTATACATACATGCATATATATGTAAGGACAGAAAGAGAGAGAGAGAGAGAGAGATCCCACTTAAACAGATGAACAAATTAATAAATAGATTTCACAAATTGGGAGAAACTCTGACCCACAGACAAGCAGATCAGGAAAGTCTGCAGGATCAGTAGAGTGATGGAGGGATGAGGTGTGGATGGGACACAGGGTGCAAGGTAGTTCCCCAGGCTGCCTCATTCCTGTATCTTTTGCCAGGAGAACTGAGCAAAAATACCATCACACTTTGCTGTAACCTGAGTTTCAAAGCAGGATATCTACCCAGAGAGCAATCGTGTTCAAAGCTAGGTGGGTCACTCAGATGGGGAAGCACATTTTAAAATTCGTGGTTTCTCACTTTGCCATAGAACAATTCATAGCAACCACAATTCAATTTTATGACAGCACATCCACAACTGATGTATCAGAGAGTCTATAAAAGAGGTGCATTGTCAACATATTAGGAATAAAAGAAGAAAAAAATCTCCAAACACCATCAAAAGTAAGTGTTTTCTTTTCCTTAGTTTTGGAAATCATTATGTGCTCAAGAAATCAAGTGCCTTCTTAGAGCAATGAATTTCCCAGCATGGGGCATAATGAGGGGAAGAATGGTTGCCTGGGGGAGGGATATCTGATTTTCAAAGCAGAAGAATAACAAAGATGAGGGGCACAATTTGCTCTCCTGTTGTGCAATGACAGAGTGAGTTAAATGGGAAAGTGTTTTATATTGAATAATATCTTCTAACTCCTGATTTGGATGGCATTATCTGAGAAGTTTGCTGCTAATGGCCACTCTGTTCATCTCCCAGCTTGGCAGCTGTTCAGATTATAAAAGGCAAAAGAGAAGACTCCCACTTACTGATCAGGCTACCCCCAGGCTGTAGGGGTGGGCTCCCCCGTTTTGTGGTAGGTGATCTGCCACCTTTTGGAGGTGATGTGTGATCAGGGATAGGAAATAAGGGCCATGATGCTAAAGGTTGAGATTTTGGCTAGAGCTGACATGTGTTTCATTCTATTTACTAACCGCAATACTCTTAGGCAACACATATTTTATTCTCTAGGTTTATGGATGGGATCAGTGGCATGGTGTCTGAACTACTTTGCCCAGTTCTGTGGTCGAAAGGTGTGATCCCAGAATGTGAACTCAAGTAGTTCACATCAAATTGTTCTGTCTCTTGGCAACAAAACTTCCCAGGGAGAGCAGGTGTTATTCCTGGGCTCTGAGTTCTCCATGAAATCGTGTCTTTCTCCCTAGTTCTTGTTCTGATGTTTTTCTGCTTAGAGCTTTGCCTCTGGCCTTTCTCCAAACAGATATAAAAAATATTATTTGCTTTTACTTCAACCTTTTCTGAACTTGTCTCTTATTTAAGACATTCCCTGGTGAGCAACCAGGGTACATGCAACACCTCTCAGAAGATGGTGGGATCTTACATTGGACTTATTTTGTCTTTGAACTACGTATGAGAATTCTCAGTTTCCCCAAATTGTGTTTTTGGCATAAAACAGTTGAGGGAAACACTTGCAAATCAGTTAGATCTCTGATTGCAATTGAAGGAAATTTAGCCCAGACATGCATAAGGAAGGGAGGGAGAGGAGGAGAGTGAAAGGGAGAGTGAGAAGGAGAGAGAGAGGGAGAGGGAGAGGGGGAGGGAGAGGAGGATTGTCTCACATAGCCACACTAGAAACAGATAGGGTAGGGTATGAGAAGAACTTTGTTCTGGGTCTCAAACAGAATTTGAAATCTTCCTTTTTTGCCTTCCTCTTTTTTGCAAATCAGAATCAGTCTCTACACTATAGACTGGCCTCTGCTAAGCCATGAGAAGTACAACTTCAGACAACTCTAGACTCACATGGAAGAGATCTCACCTTTCAGGGAGGACAGAGGACTCTTCTTCATCAGCCCCAGATAGAAGACTCACAAGGAAGGATTCTAATTGGCTCAACTGAGTCATGTGCTCATCTTTGGACTAATTGCTGTGGTTTGAAAGAAAATATAAAAAATAAAATTTCTTACTAATTAGACTAAAATGAAATCGTTTTGCTTTAATGTAAAATATGATTTTGTGACTATTTGTTCTTTTTTAGTTTGAGAATTGTGACTCACTAAATCAATGTAATGAGCCCCTAAAGATTTGCCATTGATAGTTTGTAAAACATAACGTTGTTCTGTTTTTATGAGAGACATGTGAAATAGACTGTAATCTAGATCAGTGGTCCCCAACCTTTTTGGCATTCAATTTCATGGAAGCCAATTTTTCCACAGACAGGGATCATTAGGCATTAGATTCTCATAATGTGGGCGCAACCATAATCCCTTGCATGTACAGTTCACAATAGTGTTTGGACTTCTGTGAGGGTCTGATGATGCTGCTGACCTGACAGGAGATAGAGGTCTGCTCGTCCTTTGCTCACCTCCTGCTGTGTGGTTCAGTTCCTAACAGGACACTAATCGGTACTGGTCTACAGCCCAGGGGTTGGGGAAATATCTATTTTTTTTAGCTAATTGAGGACCTTATTCAAATGTGTTAATTTACTAACCACAATACTCTATATGCATTTGGTTTTTAAATTTTATTATTCTATTATTCCATCTCTTAAACATCTCTTGAATCAATTTCCCTCCTCCACTGCCTACTGGTATAAAGAAAGTTTTATTGAAACACAGCCATGTTTGTTTGCACTACAACCGAAGAGTTGTGCAGTTATACCGGAAACTACTTGGCCAATAAAGCCTAACGTCCTTATTATTGGGCCCTTTCAGAAAAAGGTTTGCTGATTCCTTCTTCTCAGTTGCCTGGGTTATTGCATCCCCAGAACACACCCCTGGAGCCAGTCACTACCCCTTAGATGCTTCCTCATTCAGATGCAGGTGTCCAAACCAGCTCACATGTCTGGAATGAATGAAATAATTTGAAGAAGGAGTTATGTTTCCTTGCCTGCTACAGATTTTATGTTCAGTGTATCAGACACTTATGGAGTTGGAAAGAAATGAGAAAATGCAAGTCTATCAACAGCACCACAATGTCAAAATCATTATGTATTCCCTCCTCTGGTCTATCCAGTCCCTAGGTGCCCCCATTCTGGTGAAGTACAGCACAGCCAAAATGGATCCTTGCTTTCCCTGTGTGACCTCACCACTCCGGGGGCTGTAGGAGCCTAACCTGATGGAGATTGGAGGTGTTAGTTCATATGTTACAGATACTTAGCATTTTGTATTTGTGTAAATGTAAGGGGTACAAGTGGAATTTTGTCACATGGATATATTGTGCAGTGATGACGGCTGGGCTTTAAGCATAGCCATCACTTGAATAATGTACATTGTAACTATCATCCAAGTGATGTATATTGTACCCACTAAGTAATTTCTCATCCTTTGCTGCCTTACCTCCTACCCTTCAGCGTCTCCAGTGTTTATTGCTCCATACTCTATGTCTATGCGAACAGTTTATTTAGCTCTTGCTTATAAGTGAGAGCATGCAGTACATACCTTGTCTTATTGGACTTTTCCAAGGCTCTTGCCTACGTTTCCAAGGCTATTGCAAGCATTTTCCAAGGCTCTTGCTAGCATTTACTTTATGAATGGAGTACTAAGTGGGAGTAACTTGACCAGCCTGCCAGGTCAGCTGCTCACACCACTAACCCCAAGGCAATGGATGACCCCGTGTTACCTTTCACACATGGAGAATGAAGTTGCCATACTGTGAGGTTAAGGGCAGCCGGTAATTCAGCCTCACCCTCTGTGTCATCCATAAAACACTGGTCAGAGGAAGGACTGGGGTAATTTTAAGCATGCAAATTAACACCTCAAATCCAGTGCCTTGAGTCTAGACTTTTCCCAAGCAGCTCTGAAGACTTTTGCAAAAGCGTCCGTTTCAGCCCAAAAAGGAAGGAGGGAGAAGAGACCTTGGGTTGGGAGAAGGGAGATTGAGATGTTTCAGCAGTTCCTGAAAACAGAGTCAAAAGACAACCCATAACTAATGAATTTTCATCTCATCCACGTTGTTAGATGCGGCCCATTTAGCATGACATCACAAGCTGGAGGAAGAAGAGCCCACAGAGCTCATTACCATGAGCAGTCTCGGAAAGTTTTGGGAGCAAGTTCTGAATTAATTAAAATTTCATTTGAATAATGAGCACATGGTTATATATATTCTATTCTCAAGCCTTTCTATAGTAACAAAGGAGGCAGCCTCCTGCGGAATGCCTGGTGGCAGTGGCCTTGCCATTTGTCACTCGGAGGAAGTGAGAGTATCATTTTTAACTCTCCATTATTGGAGGAAACACACACATCAAAAACATTGTGGGGATGACTCTCAGCTGTTCACCTGAGAAATGGCCTGGGGTTGGCCCTGTGTCACTTTCTGCCTGTTTTGACACCGCTCATTTCTGTAAACACTATAGGCATCTAAAATCTGACCCATTTAATCTTCCCAAATGATATACTCTCAGTCTGTCATGGGGCGATTGTTTAATGCAATCTCTTATCAGGCAGTGGAAACAAGACAGATGGCATTCGGATGGGTACATTAGCCTGCCATGGGCGCAATAGAAGACCCAGCTGTGGGTAGGGGGTTATACCACTAGATATGTCTGGGGGCCTTTATGTTAGCTGGGGGTTTAAAAAAGAATGGACATTTCTTAACTGGAAAACAAGTATTTGCTTATTTTACAGTTACCTTGGGAGGCCTAGAATTTTTACAGGACCATTTACAGGGTTGACAAAAGAAAACTTCTTCATGTATTTTCCATATGAACTTCTGACAGATGGTGGTGTAGAGTGATTGCACCTGCCACACGGTATGGAAAGAAGTCAGCCAGATCCCTGTACCCCTGCATTTCTATACACTTATGGTTTTGTCTACATCTGACAGTCTTCCTTCATTGAAACTATCCCCACTATACGTACAGGCCACAGCATGTAAGAGCATCAGAATGACTTTCCACTTTTGTGAGTTTGTGTCATGAAAACACACCCCAACACTCACAAAGATGCACATAGGAAGGGGATAGCATCTGGAAATTGCACTGGAAAAGATTACTCTACATGGATGGTGTTCTACATTTTGCAACTTTTAGGGTCTCAGGAAAGGTTGCATTGAACCCTTGACTACCTTCTTTACTCACATCAAATACTTTGGAATTTCACTCCTATAATTCTCAACTCCTTTTTCAATACTCTGATGCTACCTTGTAATAATAACTGGATATTAAACCAGAAGATTTTAAGCAAATAAATAAATTTCAAGAAGCCTAAGGCTGGGGAATTTCAGGATTGGTCCAGTGGTCTCCCAGGTCTCCAACTACCCAGGCTGTCTCTGTCTTTCTAGTGCACCCATTGCATGGTGACTGATCCTTAGCTTGTGTCCTTGTGATCACAATATGGTCACAACTCTTCACATTGCATTTCTACTTGTTTACTTTCAGAGGCAGAAAAATGGCAAAGTTTACTTGTTTTCTTTTCTTTTTTTTTTTTAATTTTGCATAGGAAAAAGCTTTACATAGCCCTCTCTCAGTGTATTTTTAAGTTCCATTGGGTAATACTGTATCATCTGGCATCTTCAAAGGACCTGAAAAATGAATTCTTATTCAGCATCTATTATGTAATGTGACATAAATATTAAGGGTCTCTCCTACCACTGCCAACCCAGGGATTCTGCTGGAATAGGGCATTGATCACTGCTCTGATCACCCAGGGCATGGATCAGGATTGGCTTGAGCGATAGTGACTCCATCCCACTTTGCCCGTGCCTGGACCAAGGTTGGGTGCAAGGTGCAGTCTTAGCCCCTGAGACAGGAGGGGAGTCAGAGCTGGGGGAGGAATGAGAAACCTACAGATAAAACCAGTCTTTCTAGGAGACAGCTATTTCTGGGGTGAGAGAGGGAGTGACCCTATCCACCTTGCTTTATGTTTGGGAGGCTAATGTCTCAGGATTTGATATTCAAATTCGCCCACTTTATTTTTTTTAATATTCAATATTTTTTATTATGATATTGTGGGGTACAGTTAAGGGTTAGGTATACAAATATGCTTCATTCAGGCACCCTTGTTGATAAGAAGTGTCTCCCCATCCCCAGACAGATATTTACTACCATTAATCCCATCACCCT
>CAUYQG010179819.1:0-29126 GCA_963574415.1 Tarsius wallacei | reverse complement strand
TTCCCCCTACTTGGTGGCTTAGTCTTACGTATCCCTGAGCCCTGGTGTTCTTGGGTGCTGGGGCTTTACGCCTGGTTAACATCGTGAGACTCAAAAACAAAAAAAAAAAAAAAAAAAAAAAAAAAATTTAGCAGACTTGTACACATATGGGAAATGATTAAAATGTCATTTCAAATTAGTGGTGATAAGATGGGTTGTAGTGGCCAGTTATAAAAATATCAGGTTAGGTCCCTATCAAACATTCACCAAAAGATGGATTAAAAGCCTAAATATTTACAAGAAAACTATGAAAGTAAAGAAAATATGAGAATGCTTATGGCTTTATAGAAGTAAAAGCCTTCTTTAAAACAAAGTACAAAAAAAAAGGTTGAAGATGATAAAATTTGACTACATTAAAAAGAAAAATCCCCAGTATGAAAAAGTGACATCAATAAAGTCAAATCATGAAAGACACTGAACAGTCGCACCTAGGGGCTCAGGCATGACAGCAGATCCTAAAGGTGTCCGTAGCCGAGTTGAGGCTGAGTTAGCTGGCCGTGACCACAGGGCGCTGCACAGAATGAGCAACCACACATTCACCAAGCGTGCTTCAGCACGAGAGCGCAAGGTGCACCATGGTCAGGACAGACCAGTCACCATCACAGAGGGAGTCCCAGAGGCCCCAGGGAAAGACGGGACCGGCGCCCCCTTCCCTCGCTGTGAGGTCATGTAAAGCTTCCTCGAAACCTGGAAGCCAATCCTGCAAGGAAGAGGAGGGAGAGAATATCTACACAACCGTTCCGGAAGACTCAAAGGCAAAGAAAAATCAGTTATAGAAAATAAGCAACATTAATTTCCAGACTGCCAATAACAATCATTAATAGGTAAATGACCTGTCACAGAGTCTGCCTCCATCTTTTGATGTTTACACTCAAGTGTCAAGCCTCACTTCTCCCACCTCCTCTTCTGTCCACATCTAGGTGAGCTGGAAGGACAACCTGGATCTCCCTTGGGTGCCAGCAGGACTTTCAAACCTTGTAAGCCCCTCCTTGTAAACCCTGGCCCACTCCCTAACCAAAATAAAAACCCCACGCCACTCTCTTTTCCTTGGTCTCTCCAGCCACTGTACTCTCTCCAGAAAGCCTCACCATATGGTAATAAACCTCCCCATATACTCTTGGGGTGGATGAGGTGTCATCAGTCTCAACATCCAAAACCAAGTTTTTTGGAGGGGAGGGATGTCCATCCTGTTTCTCTAGGGTGACGACAACACAACTCTTCAGAAAGAAAAACAGTCAAAAATTATGAACAGACAAGTCTCAGAAGAGAAAATGAGAGTGTCTAAGTAAACGCAGCAAGTTATTAAATTTCATTAGTAATCAGAAAAATTCCAATTAAAACATTTTCACCTTTCATATTGTGAAAGAAGATTAATATTTGAGAATGGATGATAAAAGGGAACAGTAATTCTTATACACTGGTGGAAAGATAGCTTAATTAGCAACATCTATTTAAAAGGTTTAAATGAACATGCCTTTTGATTTAGCACTTCTACTTTTAACATCTTCCCTACACAAACACTTGCATACATGCAGAATGTGTGCAAAGGTTCACTGCAGTTTTGTTTGTAATATCAAAATGGAAAAGAATACTGGTCAAGGAATGGTAACGGGTTATAGCTTACTGACGCCATGGGATAATAAGAGTTACGAATGAGTGACAGGTGCTGGATACCTAAGATACAGTAGGGACATGAATGAGCACATTGCAGCATAGAGAAGTGTTTGGAAAGAAACACAACACGCTACTAATTGACTAATTTGGATAAGGGTAGGAGGTGACCAAGAGAAACATCCCCTTTATCTTGTCTAAATGTATGGTTATTACAAATAACCATTCGTGTATTATTTGTGCAGTTAAAACACATTTTAAATGGTTGGATGCCCAACCAACGGCTCACAAAACTTTTTTTGTTGTTGTTGTCGTGTTCTCACCCTGGCTGGAGTGCAGTGGCATGATCACGACGGTCAGGGCTCACCACAGCCTCAATCTCCTGGGCTCAGGTGATCCTTCTGCTTCAGCCTCCCAAGTAGCTAGGACTACAGGCATGCGCCACCATGCCCAGCTAATTTGTGTATTTTTTGCAGCAGAGATGAGGGCTCACTGTGTTGCTCAGGCCGGGCTCAATCAATCCTCCTGCCTCAGCCTCCCAAAATATGAGCCACTGAGTCCTTCACAAAACTATTTAAAGTCATAAACAGTTATCCATTTGCTATTAAAGGTAGATGACAATGTCATTCAAATGCAAGTAATTCAACAAAATAGGAAATTTTTACTTTTATAATTTTATTTTGAGATGACTTAAACCCAAATAAAAGTTTCAAGAATAGTACAATCCCAGTCAAGTGGGAAATCACTCTCAAGTTTTGTTAATTCCTCCAATTATGTAATTCATAGCCAAAGGGTCCAATCCAAAGTCAAGAGCTGCAGTCCGCTGTCATGGCTCTTCAGTCTCCTTAAATGTGGAACATCCATGTTTCCCTGACTTTCATGGCATTCACAATTATGAATATAGGGCAATCCTTTTGTAGACTGTCATTCACTTTTGCTTTGGCCACTATTTCCTCATGATTAAACCTGGGTTGTGCATTTTTGTCAAGAATATGGCAGAGGTGATGCTGTGTTCTCACTACATCGTGGCAGGTGATGTTGATTTGTCCCATTGCTGGTGGTGGTAACTTTGATACCTGATTAAGATGGTGTCTGCCAGGTTTCTCTAGTGTAAAATTATATTTTTTCCTTATGAATAAAGATTTGTGAAGATACTTTGAGACTATGTAAATATATTCCTTCGTTCCACTTAACTGTACTAGTTTCAGCATCCACTGTTATTTTTTGCCCAAATTATTACTACAATGGTTGCCAAATGATAATTTAAAAATCCATCTACATTAATTGGTTGATGTTCTGTTGTAAGAAACAGCTTTCTCTTTCCCCTTGTTACTTATATCCGTGTGGGTCAGGGGATCCCTGTTGTATTCAATTACTATCATTACTTTTTTTTTTTTTTTGAGTTAGAGTCTTGCTCTGTTGCCCAGGCTGGAGTGCAGTGGCATGCTCACCGCAACCTCGACCTGCTGGGCTCCGGTGATCCTTCCGCTCAGCCTTCCAAGTAGCTGGAACCACAGGCATGTGCCACCATTCCCGGCTGATTTTTTGATTTATTGTAGAGATGAGCTCTCGCCAACTTGCTCAGGCTGGTCTTGAACCCTTGAGCTCAGGCAATCCTCTCGCCTCCGTCTCCCAAAATGCTGGGATTACAGGCTTGAGCCACCATGCCTGGCTTATCATTACTTTTGATGCTCAAATTATCTCCGATTTGACCTATGTAGGCTTCAAGCTGGCTTCTGTGCCCTTTTGACATGTTCCCATCATTTTTTGAATACTTCATTTTCTGGCAGAAAAACACGGCCCAGCCTCGAAAGCAGCCGTTTCTTCAAGGAGCTCCAGTTCCTTTTAGGTGAGAATAATGATTAGAAAGCAAAAGCCAGGTACTAGTTGTGCTCATTGCTCCTGGCAGGTTGTTCTCAGTCCTCTGTGTTCAGAATTAGGAAACATATGTACAATACACACGTGAACACACACACGTGGACACAGGAGAACACACATACACAGCCCTTTACATCACATACATCTGTATGTCGTGTGTGTAGTTATACCTATATCTGTGTCTATGTATCTCTGTGCACAATAGATACTGATAGAGCTGTATAGAGGATTCACGCTGACAGCTTGTTATAATCCAGTACGGCAGGGTTTCTTCTAGCTCTCCCTTTTAACTGCACTCCATCCTCCTTAAGTGAGAAGCCGGCTCCCATTTTCTCAAAACACTTAACTGTTCATTCCACCACACGCAGTCACTCTCCTGACCCCCAGGACTGCCTCCTGCCCTGCTCCAGTGTCGACCTCGCACACAATCACTGACCCACCCAAGGGCTGACCCTGCCACCTCCTGCCAGTCCTCCCCTCCACCTGCTCCTCTCACCCCGCTCCAGTCCAGTTCTCGTAGGGGCTGCTGTCACCAACCTGCTTGAGTCGGTGGTTGGCTTTTTGACTGGATGAATGAACAGAGAGAAAAGAGGAGAGAGAGAGGAGGGGAAAGCAGGAAGTAGAGGCAGGGAGAGGGAGGGAGGAGGGAAGGAAGTCAAATCAGTATTTTGAATATTGAATGCAGCTATCTGAAGTTTGAATGTTTGTCATTCAAAAATGAGCATGTAGGCCGGGTGCAGTGGCTCACGTCTGTGATCCCAACACTCTGGGAAGTTGAGGCGGGAGGACTGCTTGAGCCCAGGAATTTAAGACCAGCCTGGGCAACATGGCAAGACCCTGTCTCTTAAAAAAAAATTAGCCAGGTGAGGCGGTGCCCGAAGACCCAGTTACTTGGGGATGCTGAGGTGGAAGGATCGCCTGAGCCCAGGAGGTCAAGGCTGTGGTGAGCTATAACTGTGCCACTGCACTCCAGATTGGGCGACAGAGTGAGACTCCCAGCTCTAGATAAATAAAAGAGGAGGTTAAGGAGCCTTTTGAGAAAATTCTGAAAGGGAATGTATTAAGTGTCTAAAAAATGCTTACCCTAGGGCTGATTGGTTGCTTTTCAATTTTTATATGAAACCAAAACTAGGAGAAAAAAGTGTGTGAAAAAGTTTTTCTGACATAATTAGGATTTTTCCGTTGATTAAGGCAGAGTGTAGATCAATATAAGGAAAATGCCTGACGAAAGCCCAGGGAGCCGTGGAGAACGCTCAGGTCCTGGGCTGATGATTGCCCATCATCACCGCTAGGTGGAAGCATAAATCCACAACAGCTTCATTTTTCTGCCTGGAGGAGCACTAAAGTCTAACCTGAGAAGCGTGGAAGTAAGGTCTGCATGCTGAGGTTGTCGGTGTGTTTATCCTACTTCGGGTTCTCACGCTGCACTATTGCCAAGTTTATTTTTACTTGTACTTCATTGAAGGTGGACTTAGCGTCCTCAAAAGTTGTCTTTAAGGTCTTCCAATAAAAAGTTACTCTCCCCAGTTTGATAAAAAATTTGAAGGGCTATTTCTAGCCTTTGGGTTAATAATTACAGTGAAATCTGTGAGTTTGAGGAATTTGTGTTTAGCTTTTTTTCTTTTTCTTTGTTCATTTAAATAAATATGCTGTACATTGCTCTCCCACCCCATCTCTGCCTTTTAAAAACAATCACACTTTGGCAAGACTGTGGTTCAGTGTTATAAATGAGGGTCTTACCTCTGTGCATATTTAATCTTGGCAAAAATCATCAGTGCATGACATCATGACATAAGAGAGCATCTATGTACAAACATATACAATTTTATTGATATCTCTACAGACTACAAGAATTTTGTTAAGTATAGTCACAATTGCTGAGTGCAACAGAAAAATAGTAATTTGTCATTTTCTGAAAAGATGCAAAAATTCTGAAGATGAAAGAAAGATACATCAATGATGTCATCTGTTTCTTATTTCCTAGAATAAAACATCACATAATTAAGTACTAAAAGTTATAGGTTATTAGAGAGTTTGATCCTGTGTACAAGTGTCCACAACCACCACCTAGTTTATGTTCTGGCTTTGCAGTTGAGAAGGGGGGGCCAATACCAGAGGGGAAGCAGTGTGAGAGGCAAGAACTCTGAACTTTTTCTCGTTATGTGTTACTGCCTTTGAGAGGCTGGATTCTCCCTTTTTGAAGGTATAAGCACTCTTTCAGGGCACTGGAGTTCAGATAGTAAGTTACAGGCATTCTCTTCCCTTGCCACACATCCAATAACTGAAAAATAAATCCAAGTGATCCTGGGAGCTTTTGATTGAGACAACAATCAAAGAGGAAGAGTTGTTCTCCCCTTTTTGCTAAGACCAAGTCCAACAAAACATGCCTACAACAGAACAGGAACCTGGTACCCATGTCAGAAGAAGAATGAACAATAAATTTGGACCTGATTTAAGTAAATGATTACTTTGGGAATTTCCGCTGTCCAAATACTGAGAATTAGTTTTCCACTTAACTTTATATACTGCTGGATTTACTGTTCTGGTATCTTGTAATGTCATATGTATAAGACAATAAAAAAAAAAAACCTGGATGTTTGAATTGGAATGAATGGGCAAGTCACACAGGAGACTACCACAAAGACAGTAGTTGAGAGTTAATGCAGCACTGCCTGGTCAGAAATTCATACATATTTTTGCCTTGTGTGAAAAATACAGGATAAATAGCAACCTAGCCATCATTATCTCTCACATTTTGCCTTCCATGACCCACTCAGAAGTGGGGCTGGTATCCCAGCCCCGGCAGATAAACATGTTTTCCTTAGTTGGCCATAAGGCAGTGATTATCAGCTTTGGCAGGACATTAGAACCACCTTGGAAACTTCAAAAAATACTGATGTCCGGTTCCCACTCTGAAAGATTTTGATATAATTGGGAATTTTACAATTTCCTGAGGTGATTCTCATGTACAGGCAAGGCTGAGAATCACTCCTCTTGACATATATATAAATAAAGGCATTTATCTGCACATCTAATTCCTCATCAAAGCTTCTTCCGCTTTACTCTGGCTCCCAGGTTCCTCCTCCCCACAACCCTCTTGCACCAAATTGGTACTTCCTCCTCTTTCCTAAGCCAGACCTTTTGTCCTTTCTGGGCTATGTTTTCTACAAACACACACACGAAACCTGGGATGCTGTCAACCATGTTCCCTGGAATGGTGCTTATTAAAGATACTGCTCGGCCCAAGTACAAAACAAGTTCTTCTGGCACCTGAGGCAGTGTGCATGAGAAATGGACCCAACCAAAAATGGATTTGGGCTACAGAGGACAGACGCTCTGAAGGCTACCACGTTTCTCCTGATGCAAAGACCAAGACCCGATATGAATGCTTTTATTCCTTTTGCTATTGCCCTCTCTGAGTCACTGTGGCAGGTCACAGGGTTCTTTTTTCCCACAGGGATGGCTTGTAATCATACAGAAAAACTCCCAGGTTGTTTCAGTGATCCTAAGTCAAGGAGAGGATTTTTCTAGACTGGTTTTGTTATTCCCTTCTGTCTGATTATTTGTGTCCAGTATCTTAAAGAATCTAGCTTAATCTCTTGCAACCAACCTTAGGCCTACTTTGATTCTTCTTTCTCCAGTCACAATGATTCTTTAATGCAGGATGGTATTTTAAAAACTGGATACATGGGTCATGCCAAAAGGGACTCCAACAATAAACTTTTTCCTTTGAGATCCTCTAAAAATGTTAGATGGGACCAAGATTTTGATTTATTAACTTGAGAATCAAGTTCAAAGATGTAAAAAAATTGTTGTTATGACTGAATTACTAGAAGCCATCTCATTCAGTTCTGTCACTGTTGTTCCAAAGTTGCAGTCAGACAGTGACCCTGATGATGGTTGGGGCACTAAGTCTGGTGTTCACTGAAGCATGAGAAACAAAGTCAGTACTGCGGCTTTTGCAGGGGATTAAAATGAATAATAGATTAATTATCCCGACATCAAAACTCCATGATTAGTGAATGATTACATGATGGGGATTATTGCTCACATTATTACTGGAAAACAAAACTTGCAGCTTCTCACTGATGGAAAGATCGGCAAAGCCCATGTTCCGCTGGGACACTAAGAAGGGCTTATCTCTTGAGGGAGTCATGGGAGACAGGTCAACTCGCTGAGACTGCAGTTTGCAAGTTTTATCTTCTGATGTCACCATAGCAGAGAGGATGCAATTTTGATGATACCTAAGGTTCTCAGAGTCATTTTCTCTAACATCATCCAAATTACTAAGAATATTTTCCTTATGTTTTAAGATAGAAGAAAGATAGTAAAGATAAGAAGATGCGAAGATTACATGGATTAACAGTACTAATTTTCCAAAGATGGTGATGACAATGATGAGATGATGGTGGTGGTGGTGGTGATGGTGATGTGTGTGTGTGTGTGTGTGTGTGTGTGTGTGTGTTTGCATGCTAAGGTCAGTGCAACAGAACAGAAATGTTCAAAGAGAAAAATCACATCCACATTAGATTCTTGTTATTGCTATCTCTTTGAATTACAAAAATAATTTTGATACAGTAAAACCTCATTAATTTGGATTCCACTAATCAGAAGGAGTTTGTGAGATGAAGTTACTCTTACATTAAGAAAGGGCTAATAGAAACAATTCTGGAAGTCACATCTGAACTACTCAAAAAACCTTTTCAAGCATTTCAGAAGCACCTGTTTACTTCCAATTGGTTTTTATCTATTCATTAAAGTCAGAGTTTTAAGCACTTCTACTGTGAAATGCGGTAATGTCCTTTCTGATATTTTTTCTGTGTGCTTTATATTCTGTAGCTGTTATTTTTCACTGATTCATATAAGCTTTCTCCAAAATTGTATTTTATTGCATATGAACACACATGTGATTTTGTGTATAATAATTTATCTTGCTAAGACACTGTGCACTTATAATGTGCAGTTTTATACAAGACATATATTACATATTCACATAATCTATCTCTTTAAATGATGTAGGCTAGTGCTCTAAGCTAGGAGAAATTTTGGCAATGGCTGAAGACATTTTTGATTGTCATTACCAGAGAGCTCCTTCTGGTATCTGGTAGACAGAAGCCAAAGATGTCATTAACATTCTACACAAGACAGTCTCCCACAACAGACTTTTCTGTGGATTGTGCCACTATTGAGAAACTCTGATGTGGGACAACTTAAGTCAAATGTTACTGGGGCGGGGGGGCCTTGTAGTAGTCACCAAATTTAGTGCTAATTTGGACTGAATTTTATTTCTAAATAAACTAATATTTCACTCTTTTAGGTTTTTTAAAAACATAAATGATAAAATATTTGTTGAGAAAATCAGAAAACTGGGTCCTTGAAACTGATGGTACAAATAGTGCATTACATTTGACCACCAATATTTTCTACATCCTGGTCTCAAGTTTCTACAATATTTTTACTATATAGCTTTGTAACTAGATAAGTTATAAAGTCATGCCATGTCTGTAATTCCAGGGCAGGATCTATTACCCTAAAGCCATTCACAGAAGTCTAGGGGGTCCATGGAGAGGATTTTAAAAAATAAGCAGGAGGATTCAAAGACTCTGAGAAATGCTATCCTAGTATATATTTTCTGATTGTTTCAATTATCTTTGCTCTTCTCAGAATTCTGAGTACATTGTAAAGAAAGTGATACTTCAAACAAAACATTTTTTAAAAACAGACATTCTATTTTTGGCTATTTAAATAATCTGGACTCCAGGAAAATGATAAATTCTTAAGAAATACAAATGTAAGTCCAATAAAGACTATGATGAACCAAAATTCAATAAGTCAAACCCGTAATTTTAAAAACAGATTTTTTTTGAAGAATCACATTACAGAAGGGGTCCTGGAATATGCCCACATACATTCCTATGACTTTTGGCTTTCAGAATCATGTTAAATGGTAGTTGGTGTCTTTATTTCATTTTGCCTCTAGTGCTTCTTTGTAGAGTTATGATAGATGCCTTTTATCCTGTTAAGGGTATTCTTTATTGCATCTTAAAAAAAGTTTTAAATAAGGAAAAGCTGTTTGGCATCTATTGACATAATTCTGTGGCTTAAATTATTTAACCTAGTTAGTGACACAATTATGGATTTTGTATCATTACACTTTCCTTATATTTTTGTTGTCCATGATAACTGAGGCCATGACAGCAAAAGCATCACTACATTTTATAAAAATTTCCAACAATAATTAGTGAACCAAAAAGTATTTTCTAATGAAAGCCCTTATTAACTTGAAGTGTAATCAACCAGGATCCCTTTCTCAAAACATTAACTGAGGTTTTACTGAATCACACTAAAGAGAATGACCGGTTTGGTCTGTGAACGTCAGGCTGCGAGAGCACCTTGGGTTGTAGACCCCACTGGGTTTGAACAGTAATATACTGTGTAACTGGCAGACAAGGATACAAATGGAGCTCTAAAAATAGATCACTTTAGAAACTGAAATTGGGGTGTGTGAAATTTCACTTTCTTGTGAAATCAGTTCTCATAGCTAACTGTGTTGTTCCTAGTCTAGTTTCCCCAAACCTATCAACAACTCCCCTGCAGAGTACAAGCCAGGCTGAAAAAATGCTTTGGGGTGACCCAACCCTGCATGGTTTGTGCTAAAAACAGCAACTCATTCTGAAGGTGTTAGAAATGGAAACAGTTGTGTTGGGAATAATTTACTATACTGGCAATACTTGATTATGACTGAGAACTGTGGGGAGAGACCTGTGGAGGGAGAACACTAATCAGACTCTTGCCATAAGAATTCAATAATGTTCTAGTCTAATGAAAGTTACACATGAGAAGAAAACTCTGGGTTTTTGTTTTGTTGTGTTGTTTTCCTAGTCAGTGGGGGTATGGCAAATATATTTGAAGTGCACTGAAATCTTCTAATGCAGATTTTAAAAATTGTCAGTGTGGCCCAATTGATAAGAACAGTTTACCATAAATCTTTTTTTTCTTCTGTCACAACATGCTCTTTCTTTTCCTCTTAAGATGTTAATTTATCATGCAAAGAATTTTTTCATTAAGTGCATTAATGCTTTTGTTTGTACAGGAATTTTCAGATCAAAAGGACTCCCCGTGGTTCCTAAATGTAAATCCTTAGCAAATGACATGCCAAGATGACAGCCCCATTCCACATGGGAAAAGGCAAATTCAGCCATGTCTTGGGATTCTAACCAGGGCTCCAGTCTTTGGGTTATACAGTGTCTCTGATACGTCTCCTTGATGATAACTTCAGATTGACTGTAATGGAACATTTTGTAGAAGAAACTGGCTTTTAGCAGTTGAATAGTGATGCTGGGAATAAATTTGGTTTCCCTGAATAATGGCTTCTCAAAGCAGTCACAGCTTCTTTAGAAGTTTAGAATTGGTACCATTTCTTATCCTTATATTTCAGCATTAACTGCAAAGAAAAAAAGAGTCACCATAAGATTCTTAAAAAGAAATTAAAAGTGCTATTCACATCAAGCCCACATTGAGCTAATTTGGTATATCTAACTAAATCTCAAAACTTACAATCAAACTGTTATGCCTTCTTTTATTTTGTGGAATCAAGTACATATGAAAAAGATTTAGAAAACAAACACGCACCTGATGAAGCTGTAAAGACTCAGTTGAGAGGAAATGATGTTTAATGACTGAGACAAAATGGGGGGTGTGGGTCCCAGCCTCATGCCTCCATGGTCACATAATCTACCTAAACACCTTTGAAGCTGCAGGTGCACAATACAGACCCAATATATCAGAACCAATGGATGATTTTCTTTAATTATTTCCAAAGGTACAGAGTATCAATATGTTACAGTATTTTTAAAAACCTTTTATCTCCCACGTGTTGGGGAAATTATAATACTTAGAAGAGATTCAGGTTACCCTGATTATCACATGGAATCTCTGTCTCAGCTCTGTTGTGCAGGACCTAAACGTGTGAAGTTACCACTGTATGAAGATGCCTCTGCTTACATAGGCAGTTTACCTCATGTGCGTGTTTGGAGAATGCTTCCGCGCTGGTCATCATGCCTGCAGTTTTCTCCTCCAGCTCTCCCAGCCTCTGTCCTCTCTCGTCAAGTGCAATCCGTGCTCGGGTCAGCTCTCCCATCACTCCTCCAGCAGCACCTTTCATCCCTTCTATGCCACCTGGGCCAGGAATGTGTTGTGCAAGGCTACGGGATGCTTTTCCTGCTGAAGCTTCCCCAACTGGAAATTCAAGCCATGGCAGTTTAAAGCATTTTGTCAGGAATTCAAATAGTCAAGCTTGTCACTAAGAAAAAGTACTTATATTATATTCTACTGTCATAATTCTCATTAAAAGAGAGACATATTGGGTCCTGCCACGTATTTGTCTTTGGAGATGTTAGCACTTACTCAAGAAAAATGACTAAGAAAGAGACTAAGAGAGATATTGCTACCACATGCCTGTTTTGTGTGTGTGGCTTCAATGCAATATTGCATTTATTGACATGGCTGAACTGGAATAATTAAAACATATGCGACCTCATATTTAACATATATTATTGTCTGTTCCAATCTTAGGCCTGATCATTTACTTAAATTTCTGCCCAGGTTATTCCAAACTTCTCTGTTCATTTTGAAATATTGGCCTTTGTAGGCCTCAGATTTTCTCTGTCTTTCCTTCTGTAAATACTAGAGAATAGGGTATAAATGTATATATAAGTGATTGATATTAATATACTTATATTAAATTTTGTGACTTATACAAGCTAAAAAAAACTTTCCAGTCACTTGCAAACTCAGTTCTTTTCAGTTTCAATGGAGTAAAGCAATTTTTTTCAGAGATGGGGTCTTGCTATGTTGCCCAGGCTGGACTTAAACTTCTGGGCTCAAGCAATCCTTCTGCCTTAGCCTCCCAAGTAGCTGGGACTACAGGCACATGCCATGACACTTGACTCTCAATGAAGCTAAAAAAAAAAAATTGAAAGATAGCTATCTTGGCAGAAATTTAGTGAGCCTTCCCACAGATGTCACTATGGGATAGAATCTAGTTTTGTTTTTTTTTTAATCAAGAGTAGATGAAATCTCAGTTTGTTTTGTTTTATAATTGACACACCATAACATTACCCTTTTAAAGTGTACAGTTCATGAGTTTCTAGTGCAACCGTCAGCAACCATCAGCACTGTCTGATTTCAGAACATGTTCAAGAGCCCAGCTCCCCCATGCCCATACCCATTAGCTGTCACGATTCCCTCATCACGCCAGCACCAGGCAGTTCTTGCTCTACTTTCAGTCTCTCTGAGTTTTTCTGGAATCATACAATATGTGACCTTTTTGGTCTAGCTTCTTTCACTTAGCAGGACGTTTTCAAGGCTTACTTGTTAGACCATGTATCAGTACTTCATTCCTTTTTAAGGCCAAGTAATATTATATTGTATGACGTCACCTAGGTGTTTTTGCATTGTTAAAAGTTAAACAGAAAGAATTTTCATCTGCAAGATCAAATGGTGGTGGGATATTCTGGAAAATATATTTTCACTTCTCTCTGAAAATGTTCCCTAGTATCTTCTTGCTGCTTTTTGATTACTTTTTATCTAAGTCTCACTAGAAGATTTTTAAAGTAATTTATCCTATAGCATTGATAAACCTTGCATTCTGAATAAGGAATCTATTTCCCAGTAGTGAAGTGACAAATCTAATTCATGTTTGTTAAACAGAAATAATTTTTTTGGTACAGAAGGAAACAAATATTCAGACTTTAAGATAGTAGCCAAAAAACCCCTAGTTTAGCATTTGAGATCACATATTATGTTAAGTTACACACACACACACACACACGCACACACACACACCTATTTTGTATTACATTTTTATAATGAGGAATTTACTCACAGAGCTCTTCTCTGTCAAATGTTTGTCCACTTCCACCAAACAGCCCCTTGAGAAAACCTCTGTTTTGAGCTTCAGGTGTCTCTATGGGAGTAAACAAATCTCCTAGCATATCCTGTACCAAATTTAAAGAAAAAAGCATTAGAGTCACTAAAAAATTAATTGATAGAGAAAAAGTTAGCGTGGGTGTGTTAGAACACATCACGAAAAAACAGTCTGCTTTCCATATGTTCTCCTGGATTTTTGCTTTGTGCACAGTTCTCTCTCTGGAGTTTCTTTCTCCATCTCCTTTTCCTTCCTTGCTCTAGTAACACATATCCTAACACTTTCTCTTTTCCCCTCCACTAGTAGAGGGCATGGGAAGCTAATATAGTCACCCTAGGATTACTTTCTACCTATGATCAATGACTACCAATCCAGACCTCTGATCTTTTTTCAGTTACCACAGCCTCTTTCTTATCCTGGTTTCCTTCCCTAAACTAAGTATGGGCTGCCCTATGAAATAGGAAGCCTTTGGTGGTATGTGGAAGAGGCTGGATCTATTATTTACCTTAAGTACAAAATTATGAAATGGTTCAAGATAATTTAAATGAATCAAAATAGGCAGTGAGTGTATGGTGAGGTAGAATTGTTCTTGATGTTTGTTGTGCCTTAAAATGACTGGAGAAATATCTTATTGGAAATGCAGACATTCAGGCTGCATTCCGCATATATTAAATCAGAATCTACACAGCTATGCTCTGGTTATTTGTATTTTATCAGATCCTGCCCTCTAGGTCTTTCTAAAGCAGATCAAAGTTTAAGAACCATCAGTATGTGGGAAAGAACTTAAAGAGTCAGAATATCTGTGACTTAACCTCAGTTTTCTATTATATATATAATATATATATATATATATATATTTTTTTTTTTTTTTTTTCAGTCAGAGTCTCACTCTGTTGCCCAGGCTGGAGTAGCACTCTGTCATCTAGGCTGGAGTGCAGTGGCATGCTCACGTCCACCGCAGCCTTGACCTGCTGGGCTCAGGTGATCCTTCTGCCTCAGCCTTCCAAGTACCTGGAACCACAGGCATGCACCACCACACCCGGCTATTTTTTGATTTATTGTAGGGACAAGGTCTTGTCATGATGCTCAGGTTGGTCTCGAACCCCTGAGCTCATGTAATCCTCTTGCCTCTGCCTCCCAAAGTGCTGGGATTATTTCTGTGCATACCTACAAGTTAGTAGGCTCCAAGTGAAGAACATATGTTCAAAACATGTTCTAGGAAAGTCTGATCTAATAATATTTTGTTCTAGGAAAGACTGATCTAATAATATTTTAGTTTTTAGACATCTTTCTCATTCTTTCTCTTTTAAGAACTATGCACAATTTTTTCCCCATAGGTGTACCTCCTGACATACCTGTAGATTATCACACATTTCTTGGCTGTATGTTAGCCGCTGAATTTCAGTAGGAGAGACGAGGTACAATGCTTGTCCTTCATTGGTAAAACAAAATGTTCGTGCTATCCTCATGTCTGTCAGTGGCAAATAATTAACATCCAACATTGGGCGAAGACTAGGTAGGCTGAATAGAAAAAGGTAAATCTACGTTTTATATTCAAGTTGTTAGAAGCAGATCCTTACATAAAAACAGTAATTTTTATACTGTTATTTTATGATTGTTTCTTTTTATTCTCTTGAAGGCTCAGTGGTAAGAAACTAGACTTTCACATAAAATTATATATACACACAAAAAACTATGGTTACACTTGTCTCTTAATTCATACAGATATTTAGCAAATGTCTTTGAAGGATTAAATGCAATAGCTAGCAATTTCAGGGCCACTTTTTGCAGCATTTCAGATTCCTACAATATGATTATAGCCTTCGGTTATACCAGAAATACCGCAGCTAGAAAGTGTCTGACTACATTCTTTGTCGACTGCCTTTCCTGAAGGCAAAACTCCTAAGTCTGAGAAGGCTGTATACCAGCACAGAGGTGGAGTGGGTCCAGTTCACTGTGCCCAGAAACGCAGTGACCTTGCTCCCCATTCCTTTACTCACTCTATACATATGAAGTGAAAATTACTTATAACTTAGGTAACTGCCCTGAAGGTGTGATTAATAAATAAACATGGTCAATGCTGTAAGGGAATGAGAATAAGTTATAAACAATGGACCCGAATTTGCACATCCAATGAATACCAAATATCTGAAGTGCTCACCCCAGGGCTATGTGCTTATCCTTATGTAGCTAGCAAATTTACTAAAATATTTACCAGAATGTCCCTTTGGAAACTGTTGTAAGAGCTAGTTTTACAGACCATTAAAGAAAACCAATCCCATTGCTTTTTAATTATACTTTAAATGTCAAAGAGAGAGAGAGAGGGAGAGAGAGAGGGAGAAAGAGAGAGAGAGAGAGAGAGAGAGAGAGAGAGAGAAACTTGTAACTCAAGGTTTGAAACCATTCTACCGATTCTGAGTATGCCCACTGATTTTAAAAGAGCCCAGGTCATAAAACCAGCACATTAAAATAGAAAGTACTGATTTATCTTATCACAGTAGTTTCTAACTATTCTTTGAACACTATAAGTTTACTGTATAAAATCGGACCTGAAACCTGCCATATTGGAGTAAGCTTTTCATGAGGTTCTAGCACTGTGGTGCCCAATATGGTAGCCACTGACCACATGTGGTTATTGAGCAGGTGGTATGTGCCTGGTCTGAATTTAGATGTGCTGCAAGTGTTAATTACACAATGGATTCCAAAGACTTAGTATGAATAAAGAATTATCTAATATCTAAAAAAAGATATTAAAAGATGACCTGTTACAGCACTTCAGGTAATTAGTCTCCTTAAGCTGCAGTCTAAAGCAAACCCAGTTAAACAGATTTCCTTGACAGATTCAATCAAATTAATGAGTGAAGGTGAGGAAGCGGTTCCAATGGACTTTTCTGATGGGCTGCATTGTCTATGCCATATAATAAAAATAAGCCCCTCCCCCCCAAAAGAAAAGAAAATGAAAGAAAAAAAGGTATAATCATTTCAGGTAGGAAACGGAAAAGAACAAGTCACTTATTAAATTCTAGGAAATGATTGCTTTTAAAACTGAAAAGTGAGACTCCAACTCAAAAAAATAAAATAAAATAAAATAAAACTAAACTGAAAAAAAAAGATTTTCTTCTATGAAGGACAACTTAATAAATAGAGTCAGGTAACTAAAGATAGTTCTTACAAAAAAGTGGCCCTTACACCCCAGTTTGAGAATTTACACATAGGTAAGCCTTTTGCATCTCTCTCTATTTTATTTTATTTTATTTCTTTTTGAGTAGGAGTGTCATTCTGTCGCCCAGGCTGGAGTGCTGTGGTACACTCATGGCCTCCGCAGCCTTGATCTGCGGGGCTCAAGTGATCCTTCTGCCTCAGCCTTCCAAGTAGCTGGAACCACAGGCATGCACCACCAGGCCCAGCTAATTTTTTTTTTAATTGTAGAGACAAAGTCTCACCCAGTTGCCCAAGCTGGTCTCAAACCCCTGTGCTCAGGGTAATCCTCTCACCTCCGCCTCCCAAAGTGCTGGGATTACAGGCATGAGCCACTGTGCCCAGACCTCTCTACTCTCATATTTGCTTTTCTAGGTCTGGGTACTTAGCATCTACACAGTCATTAGCTACCTGCCATCTATCAGAAAACTAGAACTGGGGAAGACTGGGTTCAGGACAATCGTGTTCTGACAGGGCCTGGAAAGGTTCTAGGAATATACTCAGAATGGGAAAATTAATAAGGCCAGGAGCATGCTAATTTGCAGGATTCATTTCTTCAAGCCACATAATAGAGTACACACCATCATTTCCTACTTATACTTTACATATGTATTACTAAAATCATGTCGAGTCATTTCCTTTTCAAATATTTTTGAGGATCCTCAGGAACACATGAAGAGTTTCTATTATGACATAATATTGAAGTAGCCATTATCATGCAAAGCAGCTTTTACAAAGGACAGAGGAAGACAGATACCATCTTATCAATGACTCATTGCTTTTAAAACTCTTGTTTTCATTTCTCAATAAATCTCTCATCAATCTAGATGGTAGCACATATTCATTTAAATATAAGTTAATTTGGGGATACATAACATCACTTGAGAAATGAAGAAACACTAAAATTTTGCAAAAACAAAGTAATCCCCATCAAGCTAAAATTCCAGTTGTGATATAATAGCAATCAATGAAAGACAAATGTTGAGTGACTAAATGCTAGCTTAGGGGAGGGAAAAATTTGTGTGAGATACACACACACATATACACACACACACACAACCAAAACAAACTTATTTTTTTCAAAGCTGAGGTATGTCTAGGAGTTAAATAATCATTTTCAAACAAGTCTGAAATTAACTTCATTGGAAATTTCTAAAAATAGTTTGAGAAAATGAAAACCAGATAAAGAGGGAATCTGAAATATATGAGAGAATGAAGAGACCGTAAAATGATTGTTTTTATTTTTAAAAACTTTCCCCTTCGCTAACTACTTTACCTTGTCTTACAAGTCTGCTCATGTCTCCCCTATTAAAAAAAAACAAAAAACAAAAACACTCTCAAAATTTAGTTTCATTCTTAAACTACTTTTCTGTCCTCCTTCTCTCTCTTTACCACAAAATTTCCTGAAAAAATAATCTATACTGGGGTAAAAGAGCCAGGTAGGAAATGTTTTAGGCTTTGTAGGCCACATAGTCTGTGCTGCAATTATTCAACTCTGCCCTTCAGTGCAAAAGCAGCCAATATACAGCAGATGGGTGTGGCTCTGTTTCTGAAAATCTTTATATATGGACACTGAAATTTGAATTTAGTATAATTTTCACATATCATAAAATATACTTCTCTTAGATTTTTTTCCAACCATTAAAAAATGTAAAGACTATGCTTAGCTTGCAGGCTGAGCAAAATCAGATGGGAAAGTGGGGATATATTTGGTTTATGGGTTACAGTTTGCCAACCCCTGATCTACACACTGCTTATATTCTTGTTCCCTTGAAAATTAGCTTTTGCCTCTACCATGTTGCCAAAATGTGCTTTCTCAAAGATCATGAACATCCTACTAGTTGCAATAGCTAGTATTTTTTACTTACACTCAAACTTTTTGACTTCTCTGCTATATTTTGCTACCTCTTGACCACCTCTTTTGTTTTGATATTTTTTTCTCCTTTTTATTTTATGAAGTTATACCATTCAGTCCTTTTCCTATCTTTCTAATGACTTTTCAGTCTCCTTTACTGGACCCTCTTCCTTCTTCCACTACAATAATTGCAGAGGTATATCCACATTTCTATCTTCAGTTGTCTATTTCTTGTTTCATTAAATTGCTCATTAAACTTCTGCTAACTGGCATATAAACACCTCAAATTTCAAATATTCATTCTCAATTTATTCTCAGACTTCTCATTGTCAGCTTTTCTAAATCCTTCTGACTTCCCTATCTGCTAATGACATCATCACTGTTATCCAAGTAAAAAAAATTTTTCTAACCTTTAAATTTTTTATAATTCTAAGATGTAGCAACTTTCATTACCATTTATAGCCAGTTAGTTTTGTATTTAATAAGTTCCTCCTTTATCCCTCATACCTGTTCCCTCCTTGCCTTCGACGTAGCTACCATTTCAGTTTAAAAGCCCATCCCAAGCTCTCCCTCCATGTGTATTCCCTAATGCAACATTAGAGAAGGTTAATTACCTGCTTAAAATCCTATTTCCTATTAGTTGAATAGTGTCAAACTCTTAGACTGACATTCAAGGTCATCAACAATGTGTTCTGTTCCACCGCGCCAGGTTAGTTTCCTCCCAACAACTCTTCTTTTATAATACATGTTGCATGACTTTGAACTCTGGGGACTAAATTTGTGACTAGAAAATTCAATCCCCTATATTCTCTGTTGGAATTTACATTTTCCTTTGTGTTATAATTTCTCGTGCTGCAATTACTCCCCAATTAGATGGGAAGCCTCTTTTTTTTTTTTTTTTTTTTAGTGGGACTCTCACTCTGTTGCCCAGGCTGGAGTTCAGTGGCACGCTCACAGCCACAGCAGTCTCGACCTGCTGAGCTCAGGCGATCCTTCCTCATCAGACTTCCAAGTAGCTGGAACCACAGGTGTGTGCCACCACACCTGGCTAATTTTTTATTTATTGTAGAGACGAGGTCTCACCAAGTTGCCCAGGCTGGTCTCGAACCTGTGGGCTCAGGCAGACAAGAAGCTTCTTAAAAGTCAGAAGCATGTTTTACTAATTTATACATTCCTTCACAGGCCTAATACAATGCTTAACTGTCCCAATGATTTTTCGAACTAGGTGAAATATTGAAAAGAATGACAGTGACTTCTAAATAGTACAGAGTTATTAACTATTTGCTGAATTCATAATTAGGTAATTATTTCTGTGTCTCACAAACTTTATTTCATTTCACTAAGAGTAGAATGAAATCTCTCAGTTGATACCTTATTTTTAAAAGGGGTCTGATGACTTTTAGTATGCTCTTCAGTGCTGGCCTCATTTTTTCTAGACTTGTAACCTTAGGCAAATAACATAACTTCAATTTATAAACATATGTAAAATGGAGGATGCAAATAATACCTTATTTTCCTATGACCTTTAGGAGTTCTAAGGGTCAAATGAAATTTTGTGTGTAAAATTCTTGAGTGAAATATAAAACATAATGAAAGTAACAGTTAACTTCTTTTCCTTTTAACTTATCCATCTTTGATTTCCAGTGACTAGCATAGTATCTGGGAGATAACATGCATTCAATAAATGTTTGTTGAATGAATGTATGAATGACTGAAAAATCATTTTTTTCTAAGATTACTTGATGTCAATTAAAATATATCTTTTATTCACAATGCCAAACATTTTTAGCAAAAAAAGAGCTAAAAAAAAAAAAATCGGAAAACAAACAAACAACCCCCCCCAAAACTAAAACTTTCATCAAATTGTTGAATAATAAAACACCCACAAACATCATGAAAAATGATCTCAGGCTGCTTCTTGATAATATCTTGCACATTACACTTATGCTTTTTAGAACTGTACCTTTCTGGCATTGTTGTAATTACCAGATAATTTATAAAGAAGGAAAGTACCTCATTATCATGATATGTCCATTAGCACAAAAGCATGCCAAGCAGGCACTGTTACACATGACCACCACATTTGCTTGCAGTATAAAAGATGTCTCGGTGATGTTATGGACATAAAGGCAAGTCTGAGAAGGCAGTGAGAAGACTTTGGCTTGTTTTTCTGAGCAGATTATTGTATACTGATGATCTCCTATTTCTTGGGATGCAGAAGGTGAGTTCGTGACCACTTTCCTTTTCCAAGATTTTTCATTTTCATCTATGCTGTTTGGATCCCTCCAAACTTCATAGGGCGGTTGCATTAATCCACCAGTTCGGTCCATACAGGAGAATGTTAGCACAGCTCCTTTCAGTGTGAGCAATGTACCTATAAAAACAATTTCACATCACTGACACGTGAAATTATTTCTAAAGTATCTACTGGCAACAAAAGCTTTACATTATGATAATTTATACCTATAGTGTCATATTATTGCCCTAATGTACATAAATTAGTAGATTCATGAGTTCATCTGTTGCAATAACTTGGAACTGTAGAATGGTAGATATAAAAGGAGCTTAAGATGTCAACTCGTCAAATCATCCCTTTATATTGGGTCAGGTCACTTAACAAGTTAGTTCAGAGCCTGTACTAAAAGTCAAGTATCCTGATTCCTTATCCAGGATTCTTTCATTATACTATATGGTCCCCTTAAAATACTTTTTAAAAAGAAAAATTAAAAAAAATATGTAAATTATTTATTGGAATAACTTCAACTGAAAAAATTATATCATCTGATTCCATTTTTGTCATTTCACAGGCGAATTTGCAAGAAAAAGCTTGTCTCTGTCACCTAGGCTGGGGTGCAGTAGTGGGATCATAGTTCACTACATCCTTGACCTCCTGAGCACAAGTGATTGTTCAGCCTCAGCCTCCCGAGTAGCTGAGACTACTGGTGCATGTCACCATGCTTGGCAAGTTTTTTAATTTTTTTGTAGAGACAAAATATCACTGTGTTGTCCAGGCTGGTCTTGAGCTCCTGGTCTCAAACAATTCTCCTGCCTCAGCTTCTCAAAGTGCTGGGATTACAGATGTGATATAAAAATGCTTTTAAAATTTCCCTCTGAAATTGAACACTCAGAATAACTTTCATACAATTTAAATATTAAGAGTTTATGCTAGCAATTTTTAATTGTATGAAAAAGACAAAAACAACTACCTTTGGCTCTTAGGCAGGTTTATGTATCTTTATACCTGAATTTTCTGAGGTTGAATATTCATGCCAGATTATAACCTATGGGTGATTTTTACCAGTCTCAGAGGATAGACTGTAAATTTTAAGAGGTAAGGTAGACTATACTGACCTTTGGGCATTTCCAGACTTCCCTAAGCAGTGTCCTACTAGCTCCTTCTTTCCTTTATCCTTTTATATCATGCAGAGAAACTGTGTTAACTCAAAGGTATACATACATGTGAATGAGCCTTGAAAAGGGAAGGATGACAGATAAAATATGTATATATTCATTCAGAAAGTACCTTACTTATAATTTTTGGGGACTTAAAATTTATCAAATTCAAAAGAATATATTTGGATGATCTAACATCTTGGTTGTGTTTTTAAACCCACTTTAAAACTAGGAAATCTGTAAAATGGCTCATAAGGGTAATCAAGGAGGATAGGAGAGTAGAGGTTTAGGTGCTTCAGTCTAAGAGTCAGTCTAAAAAAAAAATCTCTCCCAGTCCCCCATGAAGAGAAAATAATGCCTAAAGCTATGAAGAATTATTTAATTAGAATTCATACAGGATTACTTCTGCTATTTGGTAAAACTGCATTTTTTTAACTACCTGCCATGGAAAGACTTTTCTAAGTATAAATATCTTTGCATTCTTGATTAAGAGATGGCCAATAGTAGATTAAAAAGAAAAGAAATCCACATTTTGGAAGCCAGTTTACTTATATCTGTTGTATATAAGCTGTCAGCATCAAAATGAGTTTCTCAATAAGCTGCCCTTGCCAAAACAGTCGTTTTATTCCCTAATTTGTAGTTTCATTGGGTTTATATAGGGTTAAGTTTTCCTAACAATGTATTATCAATCTTTATGACTCTGCCTTTAATCTTTCCTAGCTTGAAAAAAAATACCTCAAAAAAATCCAAATTACAAGCTACTACTATTTCATAAATACACTTTGGTGCAAAGTAAGCTTAAACTTAAGGGTTCCTACAATAAGATTTTAATTCAGCATGCATTAAATAATTCACCACATAATTAATTAATTAGGACTTTCTTCTAAAAGGAGGTCTCACTGACTAGAAGTGTACTTTACTCCAGCTTTCTGAATAACTAGTTTATCCCCACTACAACTTTCATTCATTCAATCAACAAACAAACATTTATAGTACTTGGGACTTACTATGTGTTCTAGACTCTGTTTTAGGCATAGGCAATATAATAGTGAATAAAACAGACAGAAGTCCTTGAGTTAACAGAACTTACTTTCTACGATAGAGATAGAAAATATACATTAAAAATAAGTAATTACATGAGATATTATATAGTAATAAGTACTAAGGAAAAATTACAGCAGAAAAAGAAATAGAAACACTGGGGAAACGGAGGTTGAATTTTAAATAGACTAGAAGGTGTTTTGGACTGAATGTTGCGTATCCCTACCCCCACCTCCCACAAATAAATATGTTAAAGCCCTAACTCTCAGTGTGGATATATTTGGAAATGGGGCCACTAAAGAAATAATTAATGTTAAGTGAGGTCATAAGGGTGGGGCCCTGATCTGATAGAATTAGTATTAGTATTCTTATAAGAAGAGACACCAGAGTGCTTTTGAGCTCACTTGTTCTCGAGCTCTCTCTCTTTCCCTCCCATCTCTTCCCCTTTGCCTCTCTATTCTTCCCCGTGTGTACACAGAAGAAAGAACATGTGAACACAAGGTGAGAAGGCAACCATCTGCAACCCAAGGGAGAGCCTTCACCAGACACCAACTCTGTTGGCACCTAAGAAAATAAATTTCTGTTGTTTAAGCCATCCAGGCTATGATATTGGTCATGACAGCCCAGTCTGACTAATATAGAAGGAAAGACTTCTTTGCATCATCCTGTGGAAATTAGGGCTCAGGAAACCAGTACAAAATACTGATATTCTGTTATTGTTGTGAATAATAAATTATCCTTCATTTATGACTCAGGAGTTCCATCTCATGTCTTCTATCAGCATCCATGGAACTGGCAATCTAACTTTATCAGTTTACAAGCTGAGTAAACTCTCAGTCTCTTTATAGAACTTGACTTTATAGAATGCCAAATGAAAGACTCACCTGAGGTGAGATCAGAGATAAAGTGAAGGAAGATCATGTATTCTTTTAGGTCACAGTAAAGACTTAGACTTTTGCTTGGCATGAGATGGGAAGATTTTGAGAATAGAATTGTTATAATCTAACTTTCTTTCTCTTCCTGCTGGACATATTGTAAAGGCAATTAAGATTGGAAGAGTGGAGAGCAGTGAAGGTGAGAAATGGATACCGGCTTGCATGAACTGGGTAGTAACAGTAGAGGAGGTGAGAAATGTCAGAATTTGAATACATTGTAAAGGTCACACCAGCAGGATTTGCCAATAAATTGGATTTAGGGCATGACAGAAAGAAAGGGGCTAAGGATAATTCCAAAGTTTTTGACTTGAGAAATGGAAGAATGGAATTGCCATTAATAGATACAGGAAAGACTGTGGTAGAAAGAAAAGGAGTATCAGGAGCTCAGTTTTAAACATGCAAAGTTTGAGATGCTTATTAGATATTCAAATGGATGTCCAAAAGCTGGATAGGTGTCAGGAACTTGGAGATATGTCCAGACTATAAACATAAATGTATGACCCATCAGGTTATAAATGGCATTCAAAGTCATGAGGTTGGCTGAATTCATTTAGGGATTCAATATGAAGAGAAAAGCTTTAAGGAATCAGTCTTGGGGAATTCTGATGTTTTAAGTCCACTGAAATAAGGAGGAATAAGCAAAGAATTCTGAGACAAAATAGCGAGAATCTTAGGAAGAAAACCAGTAAATTTTCTGGACTCTGAATGAAGTGTTTTAAGGTAGAGGGAAGATAGCCTGGGTAATATGTGGCTATGTCAAGTAAGATGTGGCCTGAGAATTGACTACTGGACTTATCAATGAGGTCAGTGGTGACCTACACGGAGGTAGTTTTGCTGAATGGTATGGGAGAAAGCCTGATTATAATGGGCTAAAGGAAGATTGGGAGAAGAAAATTGAAACAGTGAATAAAATACAACCATTTCAATAAATTTTGCATTAAGGAAAAATAAGTAGGAGAATCCAGTTTTTCTTTTTTAATGTGAAAAACAACAGCATATTTATGTGATGATCTAGTTGAAAGAGAAACATTTATTCTAAATGAAACAAAGGAAAAATTGCTGGACTTTCTGGAGTAGGTGGAAGGGGGTAAAAGCTACCGTACAAGTGGAGAAACTGGACTAGTTAGAAGCTTAGTTTAGTAACAGCAACAGGAGAGAATACAGAGACCATGTAGGTATAAGCAGATAGATTGGTAGATATGGTGATAGCTGTTGAAGTTTTTCTTGATTGTTTTAATTTTCTCAGTGAAAGAGGACATATCACATGGTGATCTCAGATTAAAAACAGGGAAGGAAGTATTGGAGGTTTGAAGAGACTACAAAAAATATGCCACTGTTGTCCAAGAATGTGGCGGTAAGGACTGGGGAAATATAGTATGACTACCTAACAGCACAAGAGCCCCTACTTGAGGTGAGTGATGATTTATTTTAAAATGAGACAATTTAGTGTGATCATATATTTTTCTCTAGTCATATTCAGCCACACAGGTGTAGAAGTAGGGCAGGTAGAGTTAAATTTAACCAGGTTTAAGATTAAGCTGAATAAGAATGACAAAACAAAAGAGGGGCAAGAAAGTTGACAGCGCATAAAAGGAAAGAATTACTGTGCTTGACTGTGAAATTTAAGGAAAGAAGTAAGGACATGAAGGGGGGTGAAGGACAAGGAAAAATGATAAGATCAATGGATTGAGGTTCCAGTAGGGCTGAAGAATTGTTCAGTTGGGGGTCTTAAAGAGTCTGAGTTAAGGTGTTTATTTCCCTTTCCCTTACATACAAATATTTAAACCTCAGTTTTCTCTCAACTTTTACGGAACTTCTCCATTCAATTCCTCATAGAATGTAAGCCCTTTGAGGACAGAAACTTTATGTAGCTTGTTCATTATCTTTAGTGTCTATTATAATATTTAGACATGGCATGTGTTCAGTAAATATTTGTTGATTTCCTGACTTCTCCAGTTCACATGTAATAATGGATTTTTAAAATCTTATTTTATATTATATACTCAAGATCAGCTTCATAATTTGTAGGTCCAGTACAAAATGAAAATGCAGGTCCTCTTGTTCAAAAAGCAGAAAAAAGTTACCATTAAAAGTAGTAAATTATAAAGCTTTTTCCTTTCTTTTATGGTCAATCTATCTATTTATTCATCAATTTATTTTGCTATTTGATGTTCTATGCAAAGAAAAGTTAAAATTCTAAATTATTAGCATGAATTTGAATCATTCATCTTTATAATTTCTATATAAAAACATTTAACTTCTATTTGGAATCACAGAAATTATACAATTCATGTTTCCAACTAGTCCCTAGAGCTATGAAACTATTGTCCACTTGGAATTGACCAGAAGAGACAAATCAGATGCAGAAAGGCTGGAAGGAGGAGGGAGTCAGGGTCCTCTAAGTCCAGACCAGAGCTGAGGGAGCACATGTTTAGGATGGGGACACCTCCTTGGACATGAGAATACTTGCAGAATGGCTGTAGCTCTCTTGAGCATCTGGCAGGTCCCACCGTGTGACTTGAGTTACTTAAGCACTCTTGAGCCTGATGGTTTCCAGTTTTTTTTTCTCCCAACAGCTGCAAGATCCCACCCTACCAGCTCAAACCATGGCAGATGGGTGATCCCAAGAGGGTCTTTAAGATTATTTGCTAGGAAATGCGAGGTATCTGGAATAGGAGTAGTTGAGAGACTTATTCCAAGACATGGCCTCTGGCTGGCTGGCTCCCACCTGGGATAATGATGGCTGCCTCCATGTTCCGAGATGTCACTGGGTGTTCAACTGACCTTGACCACCCCTGCATATACTACTGGGCTCTAACAGGAATGGACAGTGAAGGCAAAAAGTCTCTCTTTGCACAAACCAGCCATTACTTGAGGTATATAGAAGATAGATTGCACATAAGCAGAGGCTTTAAGCCCCTGGTGCATGCTCTGCTGTCCCATTGATCTGTCCAATAATGTATGTCACAAAACATAATTACATAATAAAATTATTAAATATTTCAAGACTGTAGAACAGACTATTAAACTAAGCAGAGGGCCTTCTGGGTGGGGAGCCCTATGCAGCTGCATAGGCCACACGCCCATGAAGCCAGCACTGCATACATCTGAATGCTTATGTATGTATTATTTTTTGTTGTTATTACATGGATTTATCTTGTCTTTTCAATCATATTATGGAATGTCTAAGGGAATGAACCATGTCTTAGGCTTTTCTTATTGTTCTCACTAAGCAAAGCATAATAGGCAATCTAATTATCTAATTAGGTAATTTAATTGGTAATTAAGTGAGCACTATATCCGAGGTTAGGAAAATGGATATAGGTGGGTAAATATACATAGGAAAGCAAACAAACAAAGAACAAACCTGACTAACCAGGTTTAAAGATTCAGGTAAAGACTTGGAATTTTGAAGAAGATAGTTTTAAATTTTTCAGATAAAGGAAACTTGACATCCAAGGCTAACTATGTGAACTGAGCTACAGATAGTTCCATGGGTCCCTTTAGCTTAAAATATTTTCCTTTTAATTTTCTCTTAATGTATTTTTTTCTCATTTTTAAAAATTGTGGCAAACTATACATAACATAAAATTTGCCATCTTAACCAGTTTTAACTATACAATTCAATGATGATAAGTACATTCATATTGTTAAACAATCATCACCACCAGCTATCTCCAGAACTCCTTAATATATCTTTTATTTATAACAGTTGCACATGCTTATTAGACAAGATATGGGCAATAACATTATAAAACTAATTCATAATCCTATCACTATTGTTAATCTCTCCAAATATTTTTCCAAGCTATGCTATATATTTTAAATTAAATATTTTAAATAAAATTCTTATAAGATTAGGATCATTGATTGTGATATTTCAAATCAAGCTTTTCTTACCATGACCATGTAATTAAAAATATTTGAAAACATAATCTTTTATGGATGTATAGCATTCTATCATGTTATATTCTGTTCTGTAATTTATTTTGCCAGTCTTCTATGGGTGGACATTTTTGTTATTGCCAATTTTCTTATTAACATAAATAATGTCATAATAGATATCCTTAGTCTAAATCTCTGCTTCTTTGGTTAATTTCCTCATGACAAATTCTTAAGTCTCTGTGGGCTTTTAAGGCTAATATGACAAGATTCTGGAAGGCTAGTTCAATTAGTCAGAACTAGAATGTCTTTGGTGTAGCTGATAACTTTCTTAACCAAAAGGTAAGAGTAATCAGATTTTAGAATAGGGAATACAGTGTACAGACTAGAAAGAGCAAGGAACTGAGATTCAATAAACAAAGTTTCAGATCTAGTTCTTTCTCTAGCTTGTCTGAGGCATTTTAGTGACCCTTCTTGGGGCTCCATTTTATTATTTGTGAATATGGAAACTTCAGTAGATCAGTAGACAGCAGCAGGAGCAGGTAAAGTTTCATTGGTAGGATCAGCATTATCTGGGAGCTTGTCAAAAATGCAAATTCTCAGACCCTACTCCAAAACTACTGAATCAGTAGGTAGCACCCTGCAATCTGTGTTGTAACAAATCGTCCAAGTGATTCTGATGCAGACTAAAGTGATAGCTGCTTGAATAGTTGGATAATCTCTAGGCACGTTCCAATTCTAAAATTCAATGATTTAACGTACTTCAAATTTCCACATCATTTATAAGAACTTGTCGTGTGAACAACCAATATAATTAATGGGAAAATATTCCTTAAAAAAGAGAAGTAGTTTTTTCTTTGTTAGAAGATTTTTGATTATTGATTCAATATCCCTATTATTGTGGGTCTGTTCAGACTTTCTGTTTCTTCATGATTCAGTCTTGGTAAGTTGTATGTTTTTAGAAATGTATCAATTTCTTGCAGAGTATCCAGTTTGTTGCATATAATTGTTCATGGTAGTAGTCTCTTATGATTCTTATTATTTCTGTGGTATTTGTTGTAGTATCTCTTTTTCATTTATTTTAATCATCTTTTTTCCTTAGTATAGCTAAAAGTTTATCAATTTTGATTATCTTTTCAAAAAACCAACACTTAGTTTTGTTAAAAAAAAATTGGGCTAAAGGCTTGATAAATAGTGAAAGGGTGAAATGCCAAAATGGAATGATTGAATGAAGTAATCTTAACTAAAGTGCAGCCATTTTGACATCATCTAATTAAGTCATGTTTTCTTAGCAAATTACCTAGTTTACCCTCTAATCACTACCCAAGGACAGAACCGGTTTTTCAGAGGTAACTAGTGGTAATTG